>PVHP010005580.1:0-64604 GCA_004024765.1 Zapus hudsonius
TTTTTTTAAAAAATCTATGATGTTTGACTAAATAAAATTAACTGCAGTTAATGAGTAATAGTCCTTTAAAATGAAATTTTACATTTTACAAGAGTATGGGCACACTAAGTCCTCCTGCTGCTGAAAATAAACTCCAGATGCATGTGTCACTTTGTGTGTCAGGCTTTATGTGGGTGCTGGGGAATCAAATCCAGGCCATCAGGCTTTGCAAGCAAAAGACTTTAACCCCTAAACCATCTCCCCAACCTCCCTTCTTTACATAAGAAATGTAGACTTAATCTATGTGTATACACATATTCTAGAAATATTTACTGTGTTTTAATTAAACTTTCTGATATACTAAGAAAAATAATCCAAGAAATTGTATTTTAAGCAATATACCTATTTGTAGATCTTTAGCTCATTTTTAGGGAAGTTAAATGTATGACATACTTTTTAAAAAAGGCTTTATAGGGGTTGGGGATTTAGCTCAGTGGACAAGCACTTGCCTAGCAAGCACAAGGCCCTGGGTTCGGTCCTCAGCACTGAAAAAAAAAAAGGCTTTATAAACAAAACTCGGAAAAAAATTTTTGAAAAATCTCTTTTTTATCCAAACAGGTTTAACACTGACTGTTTTCTGTTCAAATGAAACAAAAGATTTTCTGGAACCTGAAGGCATTTTAGATGGGTAAAGATTAATTTGTTTTTATTTATTCATTTTCAAGCAGAGAGATAGAGAGAGAGGGAGAGAGCAGAGAGAGAGCGCGCACCAGGGCCACCATCTTGTGGGTCTCACTTATGTGGGTCCTGGGGAATTGAACCCCGGGGCCTTAGGCACTGGAGGCAAGTGCCTTAACTGCTGAGCCATCTCTCCAGCCCAAGATTAATTTCTTTAACCAGGAGGAGCAAGAATACTAGGTCCACACGAAGAGCAAAATTTTGCCTAGATTTTGGGCTGGGAATGTGGCTCAGAGGTAGTGTTCATCTATCACTAGAGAGGCATTGAGTTTGGTTCCTAACACCTGGGAAGGACTTGCTCTTAGAATTTAAGAAGCTTAAGAAAATCTGAAACAAAATCTTTACTCTCTTCCTGAAAAAAATACATAAAACATTGTAGCTCTCATCATTTCCTTGTGTGTTACATAAAATTAGTGCCTAGAAATTTAGGTCAGTTTTAATAGCCCTATATGATCATTATTACTGTTAGTATAGATGCCCTTCTTTTTACCAGTTTCCTTGCTCACCTTGTTTTTTATATCTCCTTACTTTCTTCTGAATTCTTCTCCCTGGAAATTCTTCGTGAGAATTCTGCTAATAATAGAGCTACTGTTGGCTTTTAAAATATTTATATTTTGTCTTATTTCACATAGAAATTATCTATTTCTACTATTGAATCAAAATAATTAAAAGCATTCTACATCAAATAGCCTACAAAAAGTAGACATACTTTTTGACTTCTGTATTGCTCTTAATAGAAAACAACAGTAGCTATTGCATTCATGACCTCACAGTGGCTGACTAAAGAAGGCCTGCATAATGAGGGCAAAAATAAAAGACATCAAAATAGAAGGCCTAGTTGGCAGAAAGATCAGTGAAGAGGGGATAGAAAGGGGGACATAGACGGATGAGGGAGGAGATTATGATCAGGGTACATTATGGATATGTATGGAGGTTGTCAAGAAAAAGGCTGTTTTTTATGTTGTACATTTTAAAATTTATATATAAACAGAGATGGGGGAGAGAAGAGGAGAATGGGCCCACTAGAGCCTCCTGCCGTTGCAAACGAACTCGACACATGCACCACTTTGTCTATTTGGCTTTACATGGCTGGGTACTAGGGAATCGAATCCGGGATGGCAAGCAGGTGCCCTTAACCACTGAGCCATCCCTATAGCCCAAAAGTTAAAAGAAGGAAAAAGAAAGAAAAGGGAACAACAGGAGAGAATTTTAGTTATAGTAAATGCTGTGTCACACAATTACATAGCTAAAGTTATAATACTTATTTGTATCCTTTTTCATGTTCAAACATTTATGATGCACATTGAGAAAAAAATTTTAGAGTTGTCAGAAAATGTTCTATTATGTAGATTCTCAAAGATTTAAGACTATAAAATGAGACTGATTTTTCATGTTGATCTGTTATTGGTAATACTTGGGTAATAAAATCAGAATTTGGGGTATAAAATAGTTTACAGTTTTTAAAAAATATTTTATTTAGGATCCAGGTGTGATGGTGCAGGCCTTTAATGTCAGCACTTGGGAAGCAGCGGTAGGAGGATTGCTGTTAATTCAAGGCCAGCCTAGGACTATAAAGTGAGATTCAGGTCATCCTGAGCTAGAGTGAACCCCTACCTTAAAAAAAAACAGAAAAACAAAAATTATTTATTTACTTGAGAGAGAGAGGCAAAGAGAGTGAGCATGGACGCACCATGACTTCCTGCTATTGCAAATGAACTCCAGACACAACTTCCACTTAGTGCATCTGGCTTTTCATGGGTATTGGGGAACTGAACCCCGGGCCATCAGGCTTTACAAGCAAATGCTTTTAGTTGCTGAGCCATCTCTCCAGCTCAGTTTGCAGTTTTGTATGTTCTGGCATTTTTAAAAGTATAATCACTGGAGACAAAGATTTTTTAAAAGATGAACACAGAATAAAATCAGCAGAAAAAAATCACTATCTTTCTAAATTGAGTATGGACAGATTAGAGAATGACAATTTGTAGCATTCCAATTAAATAATGACACAAATATATTTCTGTTTTCTTTTGTCTTCAGCACAAGTTCCTGTGTAATTGTACATAATCAGAATATTGGAGCAGATTTCCCCTGGAGTAATTTCTCATGTGTGGTGGAGTACAATTATGTAGGGCACTCTTATTGGACTGAGCACTGTGAACAACTGAATCTGCCTTTCCTGGCCTTCAGAGTGGTTGTTCCAGACACAGTTTTAGAGAGTAAGCAGATAAGCCAAAATCCTTTATTTATTAGAATAAGAAAAAATTCTGTTTTCTATCATTGATCCATCAAAGGAAAAGCCTTTTTTAACTTAGATTTCTTGTTTTTATGATATTTTATAACTCTTTGAACATACTATATTTGTTTTGAAAAAATAAAGAAATGAAGTAGAAAGAAAATAAGGAACTATTCAAATTTTTTCTCCTTTAGGAAGCATCTTGCTGGATAGATTTAGTGGTTTTTCTTTGGAAATTCAGATTCCATATGTGTTTTTTGCATCTGAAGGACTTCTCAGTGCTCCAGAAATACTTCAGCTATTGGAATCTAAGTAAGTCACTGATTTTTAGTTATTTGTTTGATCAACTTAATAAATTTGTATACATATTTGGATAGGGTAAATATTATGCTTCATATACTCTACTATGTCTCTCTGATCCAATACTGTATATGTGAATAGTGTTCTATAGAGTTTTATCAGTGTGTATTTCTAATTTCCATACTTTACCCTTATTATTGAATAGTATCTTTTTGTTAACATTTGCTAATTTTATAGACAAGAAATGAAGTTTAATTTGTCTGAATTTACATTTTACTTAAGTTTATCTTGTTACCATCAGCTATATTTTGTTTATTTAGTTAGTTTTTGTTTTTGGATTGGGGTTGTCTACTTTTTAAAAACTTTTCAATGACAACCTTCATACATATAGACAATATACCATAATCATGATCCCCTCCCACCACCCTCCCAAACCCTCATCCACCGAATCCCTTCTTCTTTCCAACTAGTCTCTCTTCTGTTTTGATGTCATCCTTTATTCCTCCTATTATGTAGGTCTTGTGTAGGTAGCATCAGCCACTGGAAGGTCATAAATACTATGACCACTGATAATATTGATAATATTGAAAAGCAGTCCTCTCCTTTCTGTGGCTCTTACATTCTTTCCACCACCTCTTCAACAGTGGTCCCTGAGCCTTTAAGGATGTGATAAAGATGTCCCATTTAATGCTGAACACTCCACTGTCTCTTCTCAGCATTTTGATTAGTTTTGAGTCATCCCAGTGATCATAAGCATCTAAAAAGAGAAGTTTCTTTAACCAAAAGTGCATTAATATATGGGCATAAACATAAGTATTTAGAGGGTAGTTTAGTGAGCATAATATATCTTAGTCAGACAACAGTAGTAGTTTCTTCTCTAGCATTTATGACCTCCCTGGCCATAGGCTTCTGACTAGGTTTTCAGTACTAGGCATGCATTCTCTCCCACGGACAGGCCTCAAGTCCAAGCAGAGAGCAATTGTTTTCTCCCATAACAGACATGCCACTATTGCACCCATTGGTACATTTGGCCTGGCTGGCAAGCCTTAAAGCTTACAGGATCCACTGCTGGTTAAGACCACTGATGACTTTTCTCCCCCAACAGGCTGCATAGCTCTTTCCAACATCCTGACAGCTAGTCAACAGAGGTTTCCAGCTCAGTTTCAGCTTGATTTCTCAGTGACTTGCAGCTTAAGTCAGCAATAAGACAGTGCTTTGATTTCATGTGCTAATGCTTAAAGAGTGAGAATAAATTGGTCAAGGCATTTGCAATAGTATTATTATCTACAGTGGTATTCAGCATAATACCTAAGGTAACATATATTAAAAAGTATGATCATGCCAGGAGTGGTGGTACAGGCCATTAATCCTAGCACTCAGGAGGCAGAGGTACGAGTATTGCTGTGAGTTTGAGGCCTGCCTGAGACTACAGAGTGAGTTCCAGGTCAGCCCGGGCTAAAGTGAGAACCTACCTTGAAAAATTAAAAAAATATATATTGAAAAGACTAACACCATTGAGAAGAAATCAACAGAAAACATCATGTCTTTTCCAGTCATGTCAGCAGAGACTAGAGGGGATTGGCCTCTAATTTCATTGATGTACTGAATGAGCCATCATCTCTTTCCTAAAATTTACAGAGAATATTAATATATGAAAGGAAAACTAGTAACTCAAATAGTTTAATATTCAGAAGATAGTGTGGCATTCTTTAAAGAACTTTCCTGAGCCATGTCATTATTTTCAGTCAGGAATACTGTATTTTGCAGGTACAATATCACAGTAGTGGAGAGATGCTGCAGTGAGTCACTAAAGCTCTTTGGAAGCACAGAGCGTTATGCAGTGGTGACAATTGATGAACACACTGCTGTGCTTTTACAGGTAAAACTGTAGTAAAATCCAGAAAGTCAAATACCTTAAAATACATACAACTATGTATTTTCTTATCTTTTTATAGAAAGCTGTATAACCTGTGTTTTCTTCCATATTTTGCATATGGGCACACATGCTAAACTATCACTATGGAAAATGACTATTACCAAACCTCTTTGATTCCTTGGAATTTTTATCATCTAAGAAGACAGAATAGAGCCAGGCCTGGTGGTACATGCCTGCAATCCCAGCATTTGGAGTCTAGGGCAGGAGGATTGCTGAACTACATACTAATGCCCCTATCATTAAAAAAAAATAAACACAAAGACAAAATATAGACTTTTCATCAGACAGGGTGGCACACACCATTAATCCCAGCACTCAGGAGGCAGAGATAGGAGGATCACTGTTTGAGGCCACCCTGAGACTACATAGTAAATTCCAGGTCAGCCTGGGCTAGAGCAAGATCCTACCTCAAAACCAAAAGAAAATTTTTAAAAAGATGTAAACAGAAAATACAGACTTTTAAGTATAGCATTTTAAAATATTTTAAATGTATTTATAGAATATTTTATTATTTATTATTAAATATTTTATACAGTGATTATAGTGAGAAGTTTTTGAATATTTATTTATTTATTTATTTATTTATTTATTTATTTATTTATTTATTTACAGAGAGAGAAAGAGAGAGAGAGAGGCACACCAGGGCCTCTAGCCTCTGCAAATTCCAAATGCAAATGAACTCCAGATAGATGTTGGCTTTTAAAAGAGAGAATTCTCTTCCAAATCAGAATTTGGAGCTTAAGGTGTATAAATTCTTGGCTGAATCTTCTCATATATTTTCTTGATTAGAGTACCAATTGCAAAGAAAATAGTAGGATAGAAGTGGGGACCAAAAACCAAGTCTGATGTTACAAAGTATAAATTATTGACAAATGTGGTTTGATAAGCAATGTTTATAAGAGCTATATGATGGAATGTGACAACTCTCAGATTTTTAAGAGATACTGTGTTTTGTATATTTAAAGTTCTTAATTATTTTTCTACTTGGCAAAACTATTTCAATCTGCAGTTCCATAACTTACTGATAGAGGAAGTTCATGTCTTAAATTACTATCAAAAGTGTCTTGTGTTACAGGAAAAGAAGATTCTAGATCAGTGGACCTAGGAAGTTCATTAACTGCAGCTTTCTAAGCATGTAGGGCAGTTTATGCCAAAATGTGGTCACTCTGCCAGCTACTCTCTTCATATGCAGGACCTTGGGAGACTATGAGTCTTTCTGGAACTAACAGTTGTTTTTATGTCTACAGTAGCTCTCCCCCATCACTTCCATGTGGTTTTAGTTTTACCATGAAATGGGAGCCCATATCTGTGCCATTTCTCAAGTTATCATTTACTTATCAGTTTCTATGATAACGATAATTTTGGAGCAATATTCAACTTAATGAATCTTTTCATTTCCTTTATTTTCTTATAGGACCTAGAAGAACTGAATTGTGAGAAAGCATCAGACAACATCATTATGAGACTGATGGCATTATCTTTCCAGTACAGTTGTTGTTGGATAATACTATATAGCAAGGAAACATTAAATTCAGAGTAGGTAAACATTTCTTCTTCCAAAATCATGCTCATATTCTTGTTATTCAGTCCTGTGGGAGATCAGATTAAGGTTAAGGTAGATTCTCAGATAGGCAGTCAGGATGGCCCCCTATAACCTCATACAACTGTCATGCCTATCTCCTTCACCCACCTAGATGAAGGCAGGTCTCTCACGAGGGCCCTGTGTGTGTGTCTCTGGCCTAATTAAATAATCATGCTAGAGGAGGATCTCATGAGAGACCCGCCTTCATCTAGGTGGGCGAGGGAGGTAGGCGTGACGGAGTTGTGTGGGGTCATAGGGGCCATCCTGACTGCCTATCCAAGAATCTACCTTAACCTTAATCTGATCTCCCACAATCCTTATCATGGAATAGAAATAGTCATACAATTTTCTGTGTGCTCATCTAGGTTGCTTTAAGTTAGGTGTTCTCAAGATGGAGGCAAGCAAAACAAACTAGAACTGTGAACATGATTCATGTTCTCCTGGATATTCTTTGTGAATGATCTTCCTCTTCCCTTATCTCACAACAACTGCTACTTCCAGTGTTTTATTACTTTGTAATTCTGAACTTGTTTACTAAAATATAAATCATCTTTAAGTATCCTTCTAAAATCTTAAAATCTTACTAAATATACCAGATCATAGCTCCTTCTTATAATTACTTTCATTGATGTACTCAACTGAAAAAATTACAAAAGTCCATGTCATGGCACTGAGTTATCATTACATTTCTCCTTTCTTTTATCAGTAAACATAATAAGCCCATTTCTTCCCCTTCTTTCATTCTATGTCAGCTGGCTTTTCTCTCTGATCTTCGTCTGTTAACGGTCACGTGTGACTATCTCATGGTCACCTCCAACAATACTTTGAAGCTTTTAATTTAACATTGTTGTCAGTTCTTGATTCTCAGAGCTCTTCAGCTCCATAACACTTCAGTGTTTTTTATTTTCTACCTCTCTTGTCTTCACCTATTCTTTGTCCTGCTGTCTAGGTCTGTTTGTCATGAGTTCTCCTTTTCTCCTGTTCTACTCATTATACATCTTAGCTGCTCCTACAGCTTAGTCATTATCTTTCTGTTTGTAATTATTACACTTATTTCTCCAACTGCAGTTTTGCTTTGGAATTCCTGACATGTAACTCTAATTTCCTAGTAAATATTTCTGCCATGATATTCCATAGAATATCAAGATTAACATGTTCAAATATGGACTATATTCGCTGCCCCCTACAAACCTTTATCTCCTCTTTTCTGTCCTTTAATGATTTTTGGTTTTACCTTCTTTGTTGTCACCTACACAAGAAAACAAACTGAGTTTCCATATATCCCCTCTTTCCATTTATATTACCATCGTCTTACTTTAGACCCTCATTTTTTGTGAACCTTTAGAACAGGCTCCCCTCTGTCTTCCCGTCTCCAGATGCCTCTCAATGTGTTGATTCCCTAAACCAGGTTCTGGTGATTTTGTTCTTATAAGAAGCCTCTCCTGAGTGCCTGACTATCACTGAACACAGGTAAACTGTTCACCCCAGTGTTTAAGGTTTTGGAATATCATCCCACCTCTTCTGGATTACTTTTTTTACCCAATCTCAGTGATTTGCCAACATGCTCTTGCTTTCCTGTTGCTGCTTTTGCCCAGTAGGTTTCCACTTCCGTAACTGTTTCCTCTGGTTACCTCATGCTTATTTGTCAGAACCTGCTCACAGACAGCACCTTTTCTCTTCCACCTTTCCTCAACACTCACTCATGCACACAGATGTGACTTTTCCATATTTTAGATCTTTGTTTCTTCTTCATCTTTGGTGTGTTTTCTATTTATCATTTAGAATATTTGTTTTAAAGCCCAGAGATTTTATATGTTACATGCTTAGTAACCATTTACTGAATGAATCTTTTCTACCAGATAAGTCTGTAAACATGGTAAGTGTTTCCTAGTCATTAATTTCATTATTTTTTATTTCAAGGTGGGTCTCTCGCTCTAGCCCAGGCTGACCTGGAATTCACTATGTCATCTCAGGCTGACCTCAAACTCACAGCAGTCCTCCTACTTCTGCCTCCCAAGTGCTGGGATTAAAGGTGTGTGCCACCACATCTGGCTAATTTGAAAAAAATATCAATATCTTAATTTCATTTATATTATCTGTATGATTTTTTTCTTTCTAACTTTCTTACCTGACCCCATTTCTGTTTACTACAGCATCAAAATCTTATATAAAATTATCATCATGTAGTATCTATAAATATCTTGGGTATTACTCCTTTTGGAACCTCTAGCAATTCATTCAACATAGTTTTTCCTTTTACTAAAAAAATTAAGATAATAATTCAGATCTAAAACCTCTACTAATATGATTAATAAAAACTACAGCCAGGCGTGGTGACACACGCCTTTAATCCCAGCACTCGGGAAGCAGAGGTAGGAGGATCACTGTGAGTTCAAGGCCACCCTGAGACTACATAGTGAATTCCAGGTCAGCCTGGACTAGAGAGAGACCCTACCTCGAAAAACCAAAAAAAAAAAAGCAAAAAACAAAAAAAACCCTACAAAATATTTTAAGCTATATTGCTTGCTTATAAAGCATTTAAAGCTTTATCTAGGTCTTTGAAGTGTTTTAGATGAATAACTTGGAAGTTTTCTAAAGTTGTTTTCAAATTACTATTTACCTATATTTTTGGTAGAACTATTGGAACACAGGAAGACTAAGAAGATTCCAATTTATTTTTACCTAGATTTTCATGAAAAATACCTTTGATATTCTGTGATAGCTTTATTATATTCATGATATAAAAAGTTATAATTTATTCACAATACTATATTTTTATAAAATATAATTATTTTGTATTTTTCGATATCTCAGTTCTATATTTTTAGATACTTAAAACATTTGATAAGCATCTTAATCAACTGATCAAATAATGGAAATTGCAATTACAGAAGAAATAACTTGAATTATCTTAGTAGTTCAGGCCTTTAGTTTCTGTTGAGGTTAAGCTTGGTTTGAGAGTTTGCTAGCCCAGAGGAAGCTCCCAGGAATATTTCCTACTTCACACACAATAGTGCTTAAACTTCTCAGCAGCAAGTTTCAACAACACTTAGAAAACACAAATTTTTGTCTGCCACAGAAGTTTATTAGAGACACAGTGCCCAGAATTTTAAGGGCTGGTCACAATACCCTCTGCTTAACGCAAGTCAAAGTTCCAGACTGTAAAAGAAAAAAAAGCATGTTTCACAGAGTCTACATTGTTTGTACAGTCAGGAATAGTGAGCCATTTTTTTGTTTTTGTTTTTCGAGGTAGGGTCTCGCTCTAGCCCAGGCTGACCTGGAATTCACTATGTAGTCTCAGGGTGGCCTTGAACTCACGGCAATCCTTCTACCTCTGCCTCCCGAGTGCTGGGATTAAAGGCGTGCGCCACCACGCCCGGCTAGTGAGCCATTTTTGCAACCTATTTCTCTTATGGAAAGAGCTTGTCTGAGAAAGAAACCAGCATATGGAGAAGAGCCAAGAGATGCTTGGTTCTAAGAATGTCCTCCTGTGAACTTCTAATATGAGCTGGTGTTCTCCTTACTATTGCTGAGGGTACAAAAGTGAGTGAAGGTAGAAGAAATGTCTGCCCACAGGTCAACATTCACATCTTACCTGGTTAATAACATTGGAAGTGTGGGAAGTGATTTCTCTAACATAATTCATGGAAGATGCTAGGTATCCTGGCTCTGTCATATGTTTCTATCTGAAGCTGCTACTTTGATGAGGAGGACAGAATATTCTAGTTGGTTAGGTTTTTTTTTTATTTTATTTATTAATTTTCAAGCAGAGAGATACAGAGAGAGCGAGAGAGAGAAAGAGAGAGAGAGAGAGAGAGAGAGCACCAGGACCACCACCTTGTGGGTCTGGCTTATGTGGGACCTGGGGAGTTGAACCCGGGGCCTTAGGCACTGGAGGCAAGTGCCTTAACCGCTGAGCCATCTCTCCAGCCCATTAGTTGGTTAGGTTTTGATCATATAGTCATCTCTGGAGTTAATAAGGGGATGAGTCAAATTTTTCCTGTAACTCAACATATCCTCAGCATCCCCTAGATTTAATAATACTGTTATATATTAGAGGTGGAAATGTTTTTTAAGAGTACAAAGTAAATGACAGGGGTGGTGGTGCAAGCCTATGAATCAAATGTCACATGAGTAGAATACAGGAATATAA
Source organism: Zapus hudsonius (assembly GCA_004024765.1). Taxonomy (NCBI): domain Eukaryota; kingdom Metazoa; phylum Chordata; class Mammalia; order Rodentia; family Dipodidae; genus Zapus; species Zapus hudsonius. The sequence continues at coordinate 10,922 of PVHP010005580.1, forward strand.
TCTTTCCTAGGTATCATCTTACAGAAAAGACACTGCATCATCTTGCTCAGATTTATGCAGCTTTGGTTTCGTCTAATCTTAAATCGGAAGAACTGGATATAAAGGTATTATTTTCCTATATGTTTATATATGTGTGTGTATATATGTATAAATATATATGTATATATATTTGTTTTTCAAGGTAGGGTCTCGCTCTAGCCCAGGCTAACCTAGAATTCAGTCCGTAGTCTCAGGGTGGCCTTGAACTCATGGTGATCCTTCTGCCTCTGCCTCCCGAGTGCTGGAATTAAAGGTGTGTGCATAGAGAATGGTCCTCTTGCCACTGCACATAAAATCTAGATACATGTGCCCTTTGACATGGGTACTTAGGAATTGAACCTGGGCCAACAGACTTTGCAAGCAAGTGGTCTTAACTACTTAACCATCTAACCCCAGCCCTATCTACTAAACATACTTTAAAGGATTATAGTTTAATGCAACATGAAAGTGGAGGAAAAGCCGGGCATGGTGGTGCATGCCTTAAATCCCAGCACTCGGGAGGCAGAGGTAGAAGGATTGCCGTGAGTTCAAGGCCACCCTGAGACTACATAGTGAATTCCAGGTCAGCCTGGACTAGAGCGAGACCCTACCTCGAAAAACCAAAAAAAAAAAAAAGAAAGTGGAGGAAAAAAACAAGTTCTAAAGATTAGAAAATACCAATATATCATTTTTAAAGAAAAGAAAATCATTTATCCTCACAAATAACATGTCCTAGATTTCACATATAAATTGATGAATTATATCTAAAATAATATTTTTAAATCTTTTTAAAATGTTTCTCTTTTATTTCAAACTATTTATGAATGCTCTGTTTTGATTCCTAATGTTTCCTACAGTCTAATATAATGAACAAACTATGTTTTTAGCTTATAATTGTCCCAGGAGTACAAGAGACTGCATTGGTAATTAGACAAATTGCTGACCAGAGTTTAATGACCTCAAAGAGAGATCCTCATGAATGGTTGGATAAATCCTGGCTTGAAGTTTCACCATCTAAGGTTTGTTTTTCTATATGCATACATTAGATATTTACAAAGCAAATAAATACATGCACCTAAATTTCAATAGTCTATTATTTTAATAGTCTATTAGAATTGCTTCAGGTATTTCCTTTATAAAAAGGATAGCATTTTTTATAGCATTTTTCAGGTTTCCCCAAATTGAGTGATTAGTTCAAGGAAAAAATTTTCATATATATGAGTGACTAGAATAAAATGTGTTATTTTCAGAAGATCATTGGCTGATTAATTCACTAATTCTTTTTAGGAAGAAATATACCTACTTGATTTTCCATGCATTAACCCCCTGGTTGCTCAGCTCATGTTGAGTAAAGGACCCTCACTGCATTGGCTTTTATTAGCAACTCTGTGTGAACTCCAGAAACTCCTACCTGAAGTTCCAGAAAAAGTATTAAAGGTTGGTTAAGTTCCATATTCTTATATGAATTTCTTATTTGTTTTCACTGTAGGATCTCAAAATGAAAGTATCTAGCTTTACTTTGGACTTTACATAGCAAATAAATAATTTACTTGAACTAAATTTCATACAGAATTCATTATCAATCACATACAATTTAAAGATATATTATAGATAATTAAGTACAGTTTATTATACTGTAAATCATTTAAAAATACTATTATGTTCATAAATGTTCAATTCCATGTATTTTTATATTACTTCTTATAAAAATTCTGACATTCTTTACTACAGCAATAAAGATAGCTTTTGCATTATTGGTAATATTTAAAAATTCTTATCAAGGAAATAGTAACATGTCTAACTTATATAACTAAAAAATCTATCCTATTTGTTATAAACCTAACACTTCTCTAGAAAATAGTCTATTAAAATCTCATTACAATGTCTGGCATGGTGTCACATACCTTTAATCCCAGCACTAGGGAGGCAGAGGTAGGAGGATTGCTGTGATTTTGAGGCCAGCCTGGGTCTACAGAGTGAGTTCCAGGTCAGCCTGGTTTACAGTGAAACCTTACCTCAAAAACAAACAAAAAAATCCCATTACATGGGCTGGAGAGATTGCTCAGTGGTTAAGGCACTTGCCTCCAGTACCTAAGGCCCCAGGTTCAATTCCCCAGAACCCACATATGCCAGACCCACAAGGTGTGGCCCTGGTTCTCTCTCTCTCTCTCTCTCTCTCTCTCTCTCTCTCTCTCTCTCTCTCTCTCTCTCTCTCTCTCTCTGCTTGAAAATGAATAAATAAAATATTTTAAAAATCCCATTACAAATTACTAGAAAATAAATACAAATTATAATAGTTTTTTTCATGGACTTTATTTTATATATCAATGTACTATCTATCTATGGCTAGACCATATTTTGCTTTCTTTGCATATTGTTTAGCATCATTATTTATAATGCTAGGTTGATGTTTGTATTGTATCACATGGTTTTTTTATTTATTTTAGCATTTTTGTAGCATCACTTCCTTATTCAAGACTAGCTCTTCCTCCATAACTGAATCACCTCAAGCATCATCACCTCATAGGGATAAGAACCAGACTATTTCTCTGCACCCAGCTTCTGGCACTTCAGACTTTACCATGCAAGAACACAATGATTATTCATATGAAGACTTTGGAGACATAGTGCAGGAAGAAACAAACAGCACTTCAAATTATAACTCTTCTTGTACAGAGCTAAGAGAAATACCATGCACTCTATCATCTGTGACACCCTACAGTCAGACCAGCTACTGGAAAGACTCCAGATATAACCCTAACATGGTGCAAAATAATTCTTTCCTAATTAATACAAGATCAAAGGAAGTGACTTATAACTCTTTTCCAAACCAGGATGACTCAGAGTTAGATGTCTTTTCTTTAGGCCTAACACAAATAAATTGTGAAACCAAAATATCACCAGTTGATACTCCAGAGATCATTACTCCTAATTTTGTGAATTATCAGATACAGGAAATACCTGAAGCAAAAGGAACCAGAAATAAAGAAGTATCTTCCCCTATACTAGAAGATTCTCAATCTCTTCATTGGAACTTTAAGAAAAACATATGTAGAAATCAGAATTATTCATTCAATTCAAAATATGGAGCAGAGCAGACTTCCTACAATGAATGGTACTCTCAGAAAGATGATTTATTCCATAATCAGCAACAATGTCTACCAGATGCACTAGAAGGCTTCATATATGAAAATTCAAATGCTGAGACTAAAAATACTTTCTGGAGAGAATTACCGCATGTTTCCAGCATGGATTCATTCTGTGCTTCTGATTCTAATGTAAATCAAAACAAATTTAATCGCCTTTATTTCTACCAAAGACCTGGAAAATGTTTAGAACAAAGACTACCTGAGTCTTCATCTATCTGGAAAAACAATGAAACAAAAACAGGTAACATTAGTAGATAATAAAATTACTTTCAGTTTCAGTTTTAAAAGATAGAGTCATTTTCAACACTTAATGGTTTATTTTTAACATTTGGGTCAGAGAAAATCAAAACATTAGGGTCAAAGAAAATAAAATATGGGCTGGAGAGATGGCTCAGTGGTTAAAGGTGCTTGCTTGCAGAGCGTGACATGTCAGCCTATGCTTGATTCCCCAGTACCCACATAAAGCTAGATGCACAAGGTGGTACATATGTCTGGAGTTTATCTGCAGTGGCAAGAGGTCCTGGTGTGCCCATTCTCTCTATATGTATTTGCCTCTCTCTCTCTTTTATAAATAAATAAGTAAATAAAATATTTATAAAAAGAAAAGAAAATATGTAAAATTCTCATAACCTCAAGTGAACTTAAGCATTCAACTTAAAACAGAAAATCTAAGTAAAGCATAGGACTAAAATCAACAATAATTAAAGAGGACTTAGATGGCTAGCCTCTATATGGGACACACAGATTTATTTGACTAACATTAATATGTTAGATGCCATTCTAAGCCTTTTGTGTAAGTTGTTTAATTCTAACACTTCTGTTAGGTAGTATCCACTGTTAGTTTCATGTTAATGGATGGTTTTAACTTGCCTGATGATTTTATCATGTCACTTTTTTTAAAGGACAATTTTATTTTTTTCTTTTCTAGTTGCCATACCTTTTATTTCTGTGTCATTTCTTCTGGCTATACCTTGATGGGAAAGATTTGTGGGGGTGGGAGGGAAGTGAGAAACTTACGTTTCAAAGCTTCTCTTTTTTAATAGTCTATCATTTTCTTTTTAAGATATTTTATTTTATCATTTATTTATTTGAGAGAGAGAGAGAGAGAGAGAGAGAGAGAGAGAGAGAGAGAGAGAGAGAGAGAGAGAGAATGGGCACACCAGGGCCTCTAGTCACTGAAATGAACTCCAGACACATGTGCCACTATGTGCATCTGGCTTCAGGTGGGTACTGGGGAATCAAACCTGGGTCCTTTGGCTGTACAGGCAAGTGTCTTAACCTCAAAACCATCTTTTCAGCCCAAAACTTCTCTTTTGTATAGTCTTCTTTCTAACACCAGAGAAGAGGAAAAATATCTTGTATTCGGTTTTGTTAAAAGAGGACCTCCCAAAATATAAAAATTCCAAGACTCACAAATTCAAATTTGTTTGTTCCCATTTACTAGTCATAACTTCTTTTGTTCCTGATTTTAATTTTAATATTTATTTATTCCTTCATCTATCTGTGTATCATCTATCTATTTATTTGAGAGAGACAAAAGGTATGTGTGTATGGGTTCAGGGCCTCTTGCCACTGCAAGCAAACTCCAGACACGTGCACCACTTTGTGCATCTGGCTTTCTGTAGGTACTGGGGAAGCAAACCCAGACCAGCAAACTTTGCAAGCAAGCACCTTTAAGCCTCTGAGCCATCTCTATAGCTCCAAAATAATGTATTTTAGGAATATGACTTTTCTCCAGTTTCGAATTATTTCCATAAATAGTTTTATTTATACATTTAACATCAGTCTTCAATGCTGGTATCTTCATTATTACTGTGGCAAATTTTATCTTCCTTATTATGTTTTTCCATGGCACATCATTGTGTCCAAATGAACTATTTAAGACAAAACTTACAGCCAGGCGTGGTGGCGCACACCTTTATTTCCAGCTCTCTGGAAACAGTAGGAAGTAGAGGTAGGAGAATCACTTGTAAGTACAAGGTTAGCCTGAGACTTCATAGTGAATTCCAGGTCAGCCTGAGCTAGAGCAGGAACCTACCTTGAAAAATACAACAACAATAAAAAAAAAAAAAAGATACAGAACTTTTCAAATCAATACTGACACTGCCTGGAAAAGTTATGGAAAGCCATTGGCAGGAGGATCTCATAATAAGATGCAGTTGTCTCTTACATACATATTTGTGATGGCTTTGATAGAATTATCCACTACATTGCTTTTTACGTGTATTTTACGTGTATTACATGTTTTTGCTTCCTTTTAAAAAACTGATCTAAATAATCAACCTCTGTAATTATCCAAGTCTAGAACATTTCAGGCTAGTGTGTCATATATAATGACATAATACAATGTGAGTATGTGTATGATCAATGCCTATTGTGCATTAACTTAGGAGAGGAAGAGAAAGGGGAGAGAGAAGAGGAGGAAAAAAAGGTGGGAGTGGGTGAGGAAGGAGAGGGAAAAAGACAGGAAAAGAAGGAAAGGAGGAAAAGGGAGAAAAGGTGGAAGGGGAGGAGGAAGGAAGGAAAAGGAAAAAAACTAGCAGAACTGCATATACTTTCACAGCATGGATATTTTCAAAAAGGTATATAGAGACCAAGAAACAGATCTTTGTTTGAAATGAAAAGTCAGTTATCAGGGTGGCCCTCAAACTTGTCTGCTCAGTTATGAAGGTGTATTAGAAATCTTGAGGAATTAGGAACCCCTGTTTCCCAGGCCATTTCAATATTTTATTTTAAATATTTTACTTAAAATAGAACCAATAGATACTTTAGAGATCATATACTATAATTTTATAGAAAATGCAGTTGAAATCCAGGGATATTAAATGATTGCAAAAATGCTTGTGCATACTAAATTTAAAAACTAGGTCACTGGGCACAGATGCATTTATGTTAAAAAAATAACATTTAACATTACTTATCCCACTATAGAAATTTTAACAGTATAGGTAGAGGACAAAAAGACAGGACTCATTTGAATGGCTGGAAAATATTACTATGATATACAATAAAATTATTTTCCTTTTTCTTCTTTTAACAGATTTGATGTATTTACAACAACCCAAAAAACGACGTCTAATATATGAAAAAGTCCCTGGAAGACGGGATGGACAAACTCGGCTGAGATTTTTTTGAAGGAGAAAAAGAACAATGTTGTATGCCATACCCTGCTTTCATATAACAAAGTCATTTAGATTTGTTTAAAGATGACATTATTTTTAGATGTCCTCAGTGTTTCTATATTAAATTTTTATAATCTATATTCTATTCTATAGTTTGCTTCCTTATAAGTGAGGATCACCACAGACAGCTCTCTGCCATCATAAATGAGGATAAAATTGAACCTGGGAAAACTTTAAACAAAATTTAGAAACAAATACTAAGACGAAATATTTGCAACCAATATTATAGGAAGAGTTTACATTCATAATACACACCAAAAAAAAAATCCCTACAAATCGATAGTAAAAAGAAACCTAATTGGATGAATATAATACATGGATCAATATTTCTCAGAAGAAATAAGAATAACCCATAAACATTTAGTATAATATACAGTTTCATTATTGATTACACAAACACATATTAAAACAGTAAGTTAGGGCTAAGGAGATGGCTCTGTGGTTAAAGGCATTTGCTTGCAAGGCCTGACAACCTGGGTTCGATTTCCCAGTAATCAGATAAAGCCAGCCTCACAAAGTGGGGCATGCATCTGGAGTTCATCTACACTGGAAGGAGTTACTAGTGTATCCATACTCTCTCTTTCCCTCCCTCTTTCAAGTAAATAAATTTTAAAAAATAATAAATTACTATTTTTTCACCTTGAATATTGACAAAATTTTTTTATATTAGTAAACTTTTTATTGACAACCTTCATACATATATACAATACAGCACAATCATAAAGTCCTCCCACCACTCTCTTTCCCCCTCCCTCTACCAAATCCCTTCTTTTTTTCAATTGGCCTTTTCTTCTGTTTAGATGTCATCATTTTTTCCTCCTTACTTACTATGCAGGTCTTGTGTAGCCACTGTGAGTCATGAATACCATGGCTACTTTGTGTCTGGAAGACAGTGTTGCTTGACAAAATTTTTGAAAATTTAAATACGCAGTCAGAATATTAGAAAAAAAAAGACTACTTATATTGTCTGTACAACTTTTTAGGGCCTAGTGTTTAACATCTACTAAGATGTAAAATACATATTTTGGCTCATGAGTTATATTTCTAAGAATTTATCTTATAGAAATATTTAATTAAAACTTAAATCTGAGCTGTGCATGGTAGCATACACCTTGAATCCCAGCACTCGGGAGGCAGAGGTAGGAGGATTGCTGTGAGTCTGAGGCCACCCTGAGACTACATAGTGAATTCTAGATCAGCCTGGGCTAGAGCAAAACCCTACCTCAAAAAACAAAACAAAACAAAAATCTGTTTATCTATAATTTGTAAGAGGTAAAATTGTAAGCAACAAAAATGTTATCTGGAGTTAATAGGTAAACAATTTAGGCTATAAGATACCACAAAACTACAAAACTATTACAACAAAAATAACTCTACTTTGAAAAGGAAAGATAACATTGTGATAGTGGATATTCAAAATTGTTAAAATTATAGATACACTGGGAAATTTTTGTGCATACATGAATTTCACATTTTCTGATGCATGATTTTGTTCACATTAAATACTGGGGCCAGGTATGGTGGTGCTTGCTTTTAGTCTGAGTACTTGGGAGGCTGAGGTAGGAGGATCACTGTAAATTTGAGGTCAACCTGGGCTTGAATGATGATGGAGTGAGACCCTGCCTTGAAAAAGAACAACAACAAAAGAAAAAAAAAAAACCACAGGGCTGGGGAGATGGCTCAGCGGTTGAGGTGCTTGCCTGAAGAACCTAATGACCCAGGATTTGATTCCCCAGTACCCACTTAAAGCCAGATGCACAAAGTGGTGCAGGCATCTGGAGTTCATTTGCAGCAGCTGGTGGCCCTGGTGCACCTATTCTCTCTCTCTCTCTCCTTGCAAATAAGTAAATATTTTTTTAAAAAAGAATAAAAAACATGGGGTCCTGAGATGAGGATCTGGGGATGTAGCTCAGCTGGTAGAGTGTTTGCTTAACATGCATGGAGTCGTCCTGGGTTTCATCCCCAGGCACGGTGGAACATGCCGTAATCTCTCTAGAAGGAGGACCATCAGAAATCCAAGATTAGGACACATAAAACTCTGAGATCCTGTATGAAAACAAACACAAGAAGCACTAGGGGAACTCAAAAAGTGTACCTGACTAAAATGTGCTGGGTAGGAAAGCACCCCGCCATACACACACACCACACCTGACAAGGGTTTCTTTGAGCCACACATCCGGTGTTTCTACTTCACTACTAGATCACCTTCCTTCCACCGCTTCAATGACTACAACTTATAACTTGGCTGAGAAGCCCTCCCTTTGCTTTAATTCCCTCTCCTTTCCTGGTTTCTACTGTTTTTCTCTTTAATCTCTCACTCTTTACTCTCTTTAGTGTTTTCTTTCTTGAAGTGACAGACTCACAGGTGTGAAAACTAGGCTGGCCAGTGAGTCCATAAGCAAACTACAGGTTTTCTTTAATGTAACTCTTCTTTTCTGGTTCAGGGGATTGAATTCAGGGTCTTGAGCATGCTAAGCAAGTGCCATACCACTAACCTATATCCCCAGCCCTAGATCCAGGTTATTTTTCAAGACTAACAGCCATATTATATTTGTTTTGTCCTTAACCGGTTATTCAACATATATAAGCTGAGTTATCATTTTGATAGGCTTCCTACTTTTCTGTCACTGATGAGATAGTTTATAAGCGAGTACTTTAATACTATTTAAACTTTCCCACAGCTTAGAAAAAGAAAAACATTTCCAAATTGTTTTGTAATAAATGTAACATATCAAAATATAAGTGCAGAAAAAAGAAAATTGAAGAATCTCTTGTATATTAATGCAAATATTCTAAATGAGATGTTATAAGAAATAGAATCTAGCACATACAATAAATTGAAGTAAAATATATCAAAATCCATGTGAGTTCAATTCCAAAAATGAAAACCTGGTAATATTAGTTCATCAAGTGGATACATTGAAAGAAAACTAAATAAGACCCTAAAAGACAAAGTTCATTTTGTTGTTGTTGTTGCTGTTTTTGAGGTAAGGTCTTACTATATCCCTGGATGACCTAGAACTCACTCTGTAGCCCCAGGCTGGCCTCAAATTTACAGCCATCCTCCTACCTCAGTTTTCTGACTACTGGGATTAAAGGTCTGTGCCACCACATCTGGCCAATATTCTTTTTTTTTTCCTTTTTTTTTTTCGAGGTAGGGTCTCACTCTAGCCCAGGCTGACCTGGAATTCACTATGTAGTCTCAGGGTGGCCTTGAACTCATGGTGATCCTCCTACCTCTGCCTCCCGAGTGCTGGGATTAAAGGCGCGTGCCACCACACCCGGCTCCAATATTCTTTTTTGAATGTGTGTGCACGCACACACACACTTGTATGTGGGTACATGTGGTAGCTAGTGTGCAGCCTTAGGTTCATTCTTCAGCAATACTGTTTGCTCCCCTCCCCCTTCTTGAGACAAGGTCTCTCAGTGTCCTGGAACTAGCCTAATTAGACTAAACTGGCTACCCAGCAAACCCCAGGCATCCACCGCTGTGACCTTCCCAGTGGTGGGATTATAAACGCATGCCTCCAGTTCTGGAGGTGGAGTGTGTGTCCTTGTGCTTGAGAGGCAATCATGGTAATGGCCAACCTGTCTTCTAGGCCATCAACATTAATTTTGATTTTAATTAGCATACAAAAATAGGTTTCATTGTGGTATTTTATACAATTTGTTTTTAATAATCCTCTTCCTTCATCCCTCTCCTCCACTCCTTTGATTCGGCCCATACCTTATAGCTTTTATGGTGTGATTTTTACATAATCTGATGAGTTTTAGGATTGCATATCTCTGTTATAGCAGCTCTGACTTTATACATATCCTTCTTAGCTACTGTTTAAATATCATTTTCCATAGTATATTTAATCATTCTCTCATTAATGGCTCAAGCAGGGCCCAGACTTAAGAAATTAAAGGCATCTCTCCTACCTAACAAACTGGCTCCCTGCTTTCCTTTGGTTTTTTTTAAACTTTTATTAAAAACTTCCATAAGTATAGACAATATGCCATGATCATGAGCATCCCCTCCTAATGACCCCAACTCTTCCCCATCCCAAATCCTTCTCCACCAAACCCCGTCTTCTTTTCTCATTACTTTCTTCCATTTTATGATGTTTCCCCCCTCCTATTATGCAGGTCTTGTGTAGGCAGTGTTAACCACTGTGAGGTCACGAATATCAGGGCTACTTTGTGTCTGGATGACAACATTGTAAGCAGTCATCCCCTTCCTTTGGCTCTTACATTCTTTCTGCCACCTCTTCTGCAATGGACCCCGAGCCTTGGAGAGTGTGATAAAGATGTCTTAGTGTTGAACACTCCTCTGTCACTTCTTCGTAGCACTGTGATGAGTTTTAAGTTGAGTTTTAAGTCTCCCCAGTGGTCACCACCATCTGAAATGAGAAGTTTCTCTAACCAAAAGTGAGAGTAGCATTAATATATGGACATAAACATAAATGTTTAGAGTTTGGTGGGTACAATAAGTACGTTTAGACAGACAACAGTAGTAGTTTTCCCCTAGTGCTTATGACCTTCCCAGCCTTAGATGTTTGACTAGGTTTTCAGTACAAGGCATGAATCCCCTACTGTAGCATGGGCCTTCAGTCCAATCAGACAGCAGTTGGTTTACCCCATAACAGAAAAGCCACTATTACACCAGTTGGCACATTTGGCCTGGCTAGTCAGGTGGGAAGCTTGTAGGGTAAAGGCTTGATGACTTTTCTCCAACTGGCTGCATAGCTCTTTCCAGCATCCTAATAGCTAATCAACAGGGAGGAGGCTTCCAACTCAGCTCCAGCTTGATGTCTCAGCATCCTAGAGATTGAATCTTCAGCAACAGGGTCTTACCATCTAGTTCTGGTGGGCAAGTGAAGGGAGACCCCATCTGACACCTTTAATTTTCTCTATTATGACACCACCTATGTAATGGATTCTCTTACTTGTTTATTTATGGGGCCGTGCATAGCTCTTTCAAAGAGCCTATGTTGACAGACATTGAGAAAGTATTTTATGTTATGTAGACTTCTACTTTTGGAGATGTATACAAAATTCTACAAGGACTTCAAATTCAAAATTCACCTCCCACTTCCAACACTCAATCTCACAAACAGAAATCTATGAAATCTTTAAAACAATCAGACACAAAATATCGTTGTCATAGAAAATGACAAAGTAGGCAAAAATTTTATTTCTAAGCTCTTCAAAGACTGTTACAAACACAATGTATTATTCTAAAATGTCCCAAATTCAATCAAAGGCACATCATCCAAGTAAAACACTTGTGACATGAAGAATTATTTTAGATTGTAATCTTTCCACATTACTTGCTGTTAACCATTTATAATGTTCTGTATATAGGTCACATTTTAAACCTTTTTTGAGGACATGAAAAACATTTTTTAAGAACATTAAAGGTACAAGCAAACCTATAAAGAAATTTCAGAAAAAAGATCAATTTGCATCACATACAGCAACCTAACACAGCATAATATTATCCTTTCAAAGAAGTTTGCTAAAGACACCTCCCAAGTTTAGTGTTTAAAAAACAAAAACCAATTTTCTCATTTAGAAATGAGAATCTTCTTATTTAGAAAACCAGTATATCATTTGATTAGGAAAGCTTGTTCTCTTCCCTCAATTTTATACTTCCTTCTCTTCATTTAGTAATTCTAAATTCATAAGAACAAATTTTATTATAGTATAAAACGCTTGTGAACAACAAATTATAAGTATTCAATTATTTTAGTAAAAAATGTTTTCCTAAAATGTAAACAGTAAATAGAATATACATGATACTCCACAATATTTCATTTATGAAAGGTACATTTTAGTATAGTTAGTGGTATAGGTTTTTGTTTGTCTTAATACAAAGTACTTAAGCAAAAGAACTAAGTCATTAATTATTTTAAAATCCTACTCTTTTACTTGGTTTCCTTATTTGAATAGAAAAATCATTACTTTCTGTAGAATTTTGGTTATGGGACCAGGCCACAGAGAAGGTCTGGAATGTCTAAGTCATCTGGCTAGAGAAAACTGTTTACTTGAGTCTTGGAGGCATTCATTCATCACTTTGTGCTTGAAGGCATTCTTCAACGAACTTCTTTCCTACTGGAAAGAGAGTTTGGTTGGTTTTCACTTTAGACACATTTATTCATAACAGTAACTACTCATTTCATAGAGCACTTTATGTTCACAAAGTAGGAAGCAATGTATTAAGCCATTGGATAAACAGTACCCATGACAGGACTCTGTAAGAGAAAAATGCTTCGCCAACATAAGATGTACGGTTCCCATTAATACATAAATTATACCTCATAGTGGAATTAGTTCCTTCTTTTAAATTTGAGCAATTGCCTTTTGCAAGTATGTGAAAAAGGTTTTAAGATGATTACTTACTATATAAACATCTTTTAAAACACAAAACCTGAAATACGTTGATCCCAAAAGATTACAATAATCTACACCCTTGTTCTCTTTTAAAAAATAATAGTGTGGGCTGGAGAGCTGGCTCAGCGGTTAAGGCATTTGCCTCCAGTGCCTAAGGCCCTGGGTTCAATTCCCCAGTACCCACATAAGCCAGACCCACAAGTTGGTGGCCCTGAATATCTCTCTCTCTCTGTATCTCTTTGCTTGAAAGTGAATAAATAATATATATATATTAAAAAATAAATAAATAAATAATAGTGGACGGGTGTGGTGGCGCACGCCTTTAATCCCAGCACTCGGGAGGCAGAGGTAGGTGGATTGCTGTGAGTTCGAGGCCACCCTGAGACTACATAGTGAATTCCAGGTCAGCCTGGACTAGAGTGAGACCCTACCTCGAAAAACCAAAAAAAACCACAAAAATAAATAAATAAATAAAAAATAATAGTGAAGGGGTTGGGGATTTAGCTCAGTGGATGAGTGCTTGCCTAGCAAGCGCAAGGCTCTGTGTTCAGTCCTCAGCACCGCAAAAAAATAATAAATAATAAATAATAATAGTGAAGCCTTACCCACCACACCCATGTTCTCAGATGTGTCTAACTTTATTCCCAAGCCATCTCTTTCCTTCTCTTAACCCTTGCACTTAAAATCTATATCAAAATACTTTACTAAACTCCAACTCCATTTCAGAAGTAATAATAGTGAAATGTGAATAAGACCTCAGTAGAAATCACTCAAGCTCATGACTTTTCTACTAAGCCTCCAGAAAGGTGTTTTCATTAGTTATCAAAATGTTAAAACTTTTTAAACCCTATTTACACTATTTTTCTCCAGCAGCTTCATTTCTTCCATTAAAACACCTAGAGATATATTCTGAGAGCTTTTAGGAAGAACACATAGCTTATGGCAGGTACAAGTCTGTCCCTCTGGGAAGTCCTTAGTCCCAAGAGATGCTAGTCACCTGGTAGTGTCAGCTAGAATATCACAGCTCTGGGGCTGGAGAGATGACACAGCAGGTTTAAGGCACTTGCCTGCAAAGCCTATCAACTGGGGTTCCCCAGTATCCACATAAAGTCAGATTTACAGTGGCACATGCACTTGGAGTTTGTTTGCAGTGGCTAGAGGCCCTGATGTGCCTGTTCTCTCTGTATCTTATCACTATCTCATCTTATCACAACTCTGGGATGGTATAAGGACAGAGGGGGGATTAAGTCATTCCTACCAGTGGACTCAGTTCAAGAGCTCAGGTACATAAAGCTCCTAGCACGTCACAAGTACCAATCTTCTAATTAGATGTCGTCTACGTGCAGGAAACTATGAACTAGCATCACCCTTCTGGGAACGTTGTGCATTTTGCTGCTCTTTTAATTCCCCAATTAGACATTCAAGCCTCTGTCACACAATCCCTGTGGGAAGCCCTGTGATAATGCCATGGTCCAAAGATGACATGGCGAATAATTACTCACCAGTCTTCAGAGTAAAGCACAGGACCTGGGCTCCCGGAAGGGGTTGCTTCCAGCTGGAACGCCAACCAGCAGGGCATCCTTGCAGGCATTCTGCATGCAGTACTGTTGAAGCTCTGCAGCAGCCTGTGAGACCTGAAACAAAGGCATAGATGGCACCCTGCTCACGGCCAGGTCCATCCAGCAGTGATCTGATACTCTGAAAACGATCACACAACCGATAAAGGTCACACGTTTTGCATTATACAGGTGTCGTCTTTGATGATTCCAATAACGGTTCCAAAGAGGAAAGGTTACAATGCCTATAATTCAATTTAAGATGCCCCAAATTGTATGGAAAACATGCACTGGCATGTCCAAGTTTATGACGTGGACAGACTTTATGCTTACAAAACTGGAGCTGTATCCAGACTACATCAAACAAGTGATAAAAATCTCCCAGTGCTTTTCAGGTGGTCTAACTTACAGGTTAGAAATGCGGTCTTCAGGGCTGGGAGTGTGGCTCCGAGGGAAAGTGCTTGACTGCCATGCACAGGGCACTGGATTTGATCCCTAGCAGCTCTAACAACAGTGAGGAGAAGGAGGAAGATGAGGAGGAGGCAGTCTTCAGAACTAGACGGCCTGGGCTCCTCCAGCTCTATCACTACCCACATGACCTTGGGCCAGTTGCTTCTCACTATTTCACCTGTGAAAGGCATTCAGTAACACTATCTACTTTCTTGTTGATGTGATGAAGAACATAGAATACTGACAACACATAATTAGCAATATATTGGTAACAAACTGTAAACATAGTCACAAAATTTTGCAGTTCATCCTTCCAAGAGTTAGAACTACTTACCTACCCCTTAAATCTGGGCAATCCTGGGACTTTGATCAACAGAACAGAAATGAAGGACAAAGGTACCAGCCTGCTCAGCCACCACCTACTAACCTTGGGACAGTGAATGAGGCTACCCTAGATCTTACAGGCACCAGCCCCCCTCCATCTGATGCAGATGCATGCATGACAGCCCAGCAAAGACCAAGTCTACAGCTGAGTCTAGCTCAAACTGTAAACTAAAAACACAAGTTGAATATGGTTGGGCCTTTAATCCCAACACTTGGAAGGCAGAGGTAGGAGGATCACTGTGAGTTCAAGGCCAGCCTAGGACTACAGAATGAGTTCTAGGTAAACCTGGACTAGAGTGAAAACCTACCTCAAAAAAAACAAACAAAAAAAGTTGAACTACTGGGGTGGGGGAGATGGTTAGGCAGTTAAGAGCACTTGCTCTTTAAGCATGGGGGTCCAGGAGCACATGGGAACACTTGAGTTCTATCCCCCCAAGGACCATGTAAAAAGCTAGGCATGATCATGCAAGGCTGGAACCTCAGTCCATGGGGAATGGAGACCAAAGAATTCCAGAGGCTTGTTGACCAAAAACTATGCCTTTGGGTTGAAGGAGAGTCTGTGTACCACACATAACACACCACATCACACATTCTATTCACACATGCAAAAAAGAAAGTATTTTAAACTACTAACTTTTCAGGTGGTTTACAGAGCAGCCAAAAATAATTGATCCAATACTATTGTGCTTATATGTTACTTTTCTCATTGCTGTGACCTGACAGGAAGGAACTTAAGAGAGAAAATGTTTAGTGTGGCTCAAATTTTTGGTGCTACAGTCCATCACAGGGGAGGTGGGGGCGTTGTTTCTTAGTCAAGTTGACAGTGAAGATCAGCCATCACATTGCCTTTCCTTGCAGCTCTCCATTTGATGCACATCCATACTGGAGGCTTTGGTAACTGTTCACTTGACTTGTAGTGAAAGCTGTTTTGTCTAAACACTCACCACACTGTGTAAAAATAGTCTGTTTGCTGTTCAAACATTATTAGTAGTTTGCAGTCATTTTCCAAGCCTCCAAATTAGTAAGATATTAACTGCTTTTATGTTTTAAAACTGTGAGACATCAAGAGGGTGGAAATTTAATTCAGCTCTGGTGCTTAGAGATGAGTGATCAGGGTGGAGCCCCTTGACTGAATCCTGGAGGCTTTGTGGGAAGTCGCACATGCTCCCTACCTCCATCACAGGATACCTGTGCTTCCCTGGAATCCTGCCAGCAAGATCATCACCATACACATCACCTAGACCTTGAGTCCTCCATAGCCATAAACCAAAATAAACTTATCCAGTTTGTGGTATTCAACAGTTAGCAACAGAAAATAGACTAATAAAAATGCTGGTAGCTGGGCATGATGGCACATGCCTTTAATCCCAGCACTTAGGAGGCAGAGGTAGGAGGGTCACAGTGAGTTTGAGGCCACTTTGAGAGTATAGAGTGTTTTCCAGATCAGCCTGGGCTACAGAGAAACCCTATCTCAAAAAAACAAAACAACAACAAAAGCTTGTGTTACAATTGCTACCACGTGTCTGAAGTTTTGGAACTTGGGTTTTATTGATGTCAATAGTCGATAGTATATAAACACAAAAAATAACCAGACTAATGTTGAAGCTTAATTTTCCTTCATATGAACTATTGTTTTACATTAATTATAATTGGAATTAGTGGTTTTATATAAGCTATTAATTTTAAAAAGGCATTTAGAACCAGGAGCTGGGAAGATGGCTCAAAACCAACCAAGCCCAAGTTGACTATTCTCTGTATTAAGGCAGCAGGTAAACTCCAGACATGCTGGGTACAAGATTCTTCTCCAGGCCCACTGGGAAAGTGTGAAAAGGTTAACGTAAGGGGGATTACATAAGCAGGTAAGAGTGGTCAGTGTCTCTAGCAATATCAAGAGCAAGACTGTGATGGGGGATACCCAGCACTGCCACAGAGGTGGGATTGTCCCACCCAGGTTATCTGACTTTCTGGGCTTAAACAAGGCTCAACCAGAAACTTCCTATAGGCTGTGTCAGAGTCCTGGAATGACTGGGAAGCGATGTCCTCCATCATATGCTGAAAACAATGCCTGGTTTATTGGGTTGATAGCAAGATGTCCGAGTGTGCTAAGAACACCCAAGGCTGAACCTTGAAATGAGGCCAAGCAACTTCTGGAATTGCTGGGATACCCTGAAGTGCTGTCCAAGAAAGTCGTGAACCAAGCACTGCAGACCACAACTACCCTGAGTGCACCACTTCAAGATCACGTCTTATCTTTTGTCAAGTACACCGACTGTCAGCTGGAGCCATTCATCTGAAATAGTATTATTTGTGAGTGTGGGGAAGATCCTCTTCCATTGCTACTTCACAGGCTAAGTAGGAATTTGGCTCAGTTTCCCTTTCCACCTCAGGTCTAATATCCACATGGTACTGAACATTTTCAACAACCCTAGTTTCAGTCCCTGACTTTTCTCTCAGTGCCAATAACTACAGCCAACACCAGCAACTCCCCCACTTCAGGAAGTTTATAGTCCAACATGCCCTGCTTGCAACAGCTTCCATGCAAGGTACTGCTTTCTTTATTCGTTTCTTCTTTTTGTTTTGCATGTGTACCTGGTGTGTTCTTTTTTTTTTTTTTTTTTTTTTTTTTTTTTTTTTTTTTTTTTTTTTTTTTTTTTTTTTTTTTTTGGTTTTTCAAGGTAGGGTCTCTCTCTAGCCCAGGCTGACCTGGAATTCACTCTGTAGTCTCAGGGTGGCCTTGAACTCACGGCGATCCTCCTACCTCTGCCTCCCGAGTGCTGGGATTAAAGGCGTGCGCCACCACGTGTGTTCCGTGGTGTGTTCTTATATGTATGGTGCACATGTGTGTGAAGGCCAGAAAACCACCTCAGGAATCCTTCTTGAGAATACTCTACGTCTCTTTCTGAGGCAGGGTCTCTCACTGGCCTGGCGCTCACCAATTGGGCTGGACTGGCTGGCAAGCAAGCTCCAGGGATCCTCCTGTGTCTACCTCCCCAATGGGGATTCCAGGCAAGCTCCGCCCGCCTAGCATTTATGTGGATATTGGAAGGAACGCTGATGCTCATGCTTGCTTGAGAGGCAGCACATGGCCAGTGCACTACTGACCCAGCTCTGACAGCTGGAGGAGCTCTAGGCATCTCCTCCCTTTCTCTCCCATCACCTCAAGACTGCTCCTTCTCTACATCCAGCCTTTCTCCAGCTAGACCTTGGCCTCTAACCCACACCCAATTTACAGCACACTCCCTGTTCACCCACCATCTGGATCAAGAACCAGTCACTTCTGCCCTTAGAATCCTGGGTTGTCAAATACTGGGGGTGGGGGTGGGCACAAGTCACACAAGCCAGACACTGGGTCCTCACAGCAGCTGGGTCTTCAGAGTCACAATGTGTCCTTGTTCGGGGTCCCCTTCACTCTTTGCCCAGCCCCCATTCTGCGCTCTTTCCCTTTCTCCAACCCTAGAAGACAACTTGGCCTTCTGTCTCACAAAGAAAACTGTCATCAAAAAGTCCTTTCAACAGAGTCCAGAAACATTTGTTACACATACCCTTTCATCCTCCTTGCCTCAGACAGGAACCCCTCCAGCCCCCACAGATCTCATCTCCACCTTCAACTCCCCTCCATGCATAGCTTCTCTTAACCTAAAAATGTTCCTTCCTCTAACCCCAAAATACAACTTTTAACTTCTTAAGTTTTGTTTTTTTTTTTTTAAAGGCATTTCCTCTTTAAAACGAGATTTGGAGAAACACCGAGACTATTCCAATCCAGTCTACTTCTCTGCATTTCAGAACCCTCTCTGCCCCTTTACTTTGCAAACCAGTGGTCTAGGGTCATTTTGCTTGTTGGTTAATTGCTTATTGTTTGTTTGTCATCCACACAAGAATCACTCTTCCTAGAGTAGCAGCGGGTCTTCAGGAAACCACTGCCACACGGGCCCATAGGTTCCACGAAAAGCAAGAACCCGAGACTGACCGCCAAACACTGGCAGCAGACGCTTCTCAAAGGTCCAAACAATGCATATGGTCGTGATTTTTGAAAATCCTTCCTCCTTGGCTTCCTCTTCTCTCTGTCGTACGTTTTCACCGGTTCCTGATGGCGCGCTCTTTATATATTAATTTTTTCCACACTCACACATTTTAACGACCTCTTTCGGCCTTGTGCCCCGCCCTTCGGTCCATACAGCCAAATACCTCCTGGACATCTCTAGAAAATCCACAGATGTCAAGCGGACATCGGTTCCCCAAATGCCCTCTCCCTCTTGCGCAGCTTGGCGCACGTCGGCATCCTTCCTCTCCGCTCTCCTCCTCATGCCATCCAGGCATCCCCAGTGTCCTCCCATCTCTTAGGCCGCCAGCGTGTCACTGGCATCACCGATCCCTCCGCGTCTGCCCACGCCCTTAACAACCGGGGCGCGAGTCGGCCGCGTGGAGACGCCCACGGGGCGCTCAGCCCCGGGCCCCGGCCGGGAGACCGGCCGCGTCGCGGAGACCCCGGGACGGGCCTCCAGCGCCGGGTCGGGCCCGCGCCCCCAGGGCCTCCAGCCGCCCCCTGGCCCCGGCCCCCCGCAACCCCGGGGCTCCCCGGCCCCCCGCAGCCCGGGCTGTGCGCCGCGCGCGCTCACCTTGATCCTCTCCACGCCGGCCTCCAGCTTGAGCTGCTCCACCAGGCGCTGCAGGGCGCTCACGCTGGCCCCGGAAGACATGGCGACGGCGGAGCAGGCTCCGGGCGCGGGGCCAGGCGGGGAGGTTCGGCGGGGAGGATCGCGGCGCCGCCCCGGGGCGGGGAAGCCCAGCGCCCGCCCGCCCGCCCGCCGCCCCGGACACAGCGGGGTCTCCACTTGGCCCCCGCGCAGACCCACGCGGCACCTACGCCGCACCTGCCGGGGACGCCAGGCCCGACCGGCGGGGAAATAGAGCCACGGGAGGAAGGAGGGGCAATTGGTAGGCTCTCCGCGCAACACCGACAGGTTCGTTTACAGACGTGATGGCAACCCAATCCTGCCTGTGCTCTCATCGGTAAGGAGAGTCGGGTGAAAACCCCAGACTGGCATCTCTGTGAAACAATAAAACCAAATCGGCCCGTCTCAGCCGTCTCACCACTACCTAGGGCCACTGCTTCTAATCTCCGGCATCCCCTCACCCCACCCCACCCCAGGTAGGGGCCCCCTGCAGCCCAGGCTGGCCTCGAACTCATGGAGATCCTCCGACCTCTGCTGAGATTCAAGGCGTGTGTCACTACGCCTGGCTTCCTGCATTTTTTAATGTGCACATGCATTCTACAAAACGGAGACCATTGCTATCTGTAAAAAGTGGTATTTTAAAAATATGTGCCTGCACGCGCACACACGTGTCTGTATGTGGAAATCAGGAGACAACCTCAAGGTGTTCCTCCTCTACTTCTATCTTGAGACGGGTTCTGTTTGCTGCTGGCCCGTGAGCTTCTGGGCTCACCTAAATAACAGCTTCGAAGCAAACATTTACTCCCATGCCCTGGCAGGGCTCTTTGAAATGATCAGTAACTCTCAACAGAGCTCATCAGATCAGAACTCTCAACCCTGCCTAAGAGTGCGTCTCTTCCAGGAGGTCCCTCTGGCTTGGAAGGGCCCATCTTGATCCAGCCACGACTTGAAGGTAAGATTTATTGGGAGGTTAAGATTAGTTACCTGGACCAAGAGTAGGATGAGGTCCCCAGCCGCTCATCACCCAGGCCAAGGTCACACCCTGCTCTTGCAGCCCCCATGAAGATTGATAGGTATGTGTGTCCCCACCTCAAGTTGACTACAGAAACTGACCGTCCCAGGTCTAGAGTTCCTGCTGGGATCATGAGAGGGCTATAGGACCACGGCATCATCACAGAACAGCCTCCCTCTGACGGATCCAAGTATTGGGCAACGTGCCCCCCAAAAAACTCAACATGAAAATCTTCATCTCAGAGTGTTTCTCTAAAGAACCCAAACTAAGACACCCAAACAGCATAGAATGGGGAATGGAGGTGAGTTGGGGTGGGGAGATTTCCCAAAGGAAGGAAGCATAGTGGTTGGTTTTCCTACTGAATGACAATGAGTGCCTGTTTACAACCCAATATGGTACTTGTTACCAATACAATACTTAAACATGGCTCAGTTCTGGTTGATTTCTCAATGTCCTACAAGCAAAGCATATGGTGTCTCCAGCAATAAGGGTTTCACCACCTCCTTCTGATGGGTAGAGGGAGAATAGTTCTTGTATCCATTAGTGTCCATGGTCTTTGAGGTGTAAAATCCTACCTAGTGGGAGCTGGTGAGAGCCCTCCCTCGTAGCAAGTTTCCTTACCACAAAGAACTTATATAACCCCAGTAAAAAGATGAAAGTATACGTCAGAGACTACTAGGTTGGTGAACGGAGCACAATGAAATGGCTACGTGTTCAAAAGACAGGCAAAGATAGAAACCTTCCATGTGGAGAAGAGGAGGCCATGCACACATGTGGAGAGATTAAGTTTAAAAAAAAAAAAAAGGAGGCCTGGTCAATAAATAAGGCACAGAGCTGCCAAGGCCAGAAGTCACAGAAAGTCTAAAAATCAAAACGACTGGTCTTGCTTTTTTTGGTTTTGGTGGAGGGAGTGGCTGGGGAAAGGCCCTGGATAGGACCGTGAGGTACAAACGGGGGCTGTGGCTTATTAGAAGATTAAGTAGGATTTCCCAGTGGCTATGAAATGGGAAGGAAAAGAAGGAAGGGGTTTGGAAGCTAAGGCAGGACTGATGACAGCCTGAGGAATGAGGAGACAAGCCTCACCTTGACATGAAGAGAACAGAACACTGTAGGGTTTGACTTTGACACCTGAGGTCTAGGCTGCTGGACGTGATGAGTGACCAGGATGTTAGTGTGAGACATCTGCCCAGGAATGAGAGCTAAGTAATGAGACAATTAGAAATGAAGGAGCACATAATGTAATGCTTGTCATCCATGGGGTAGAAGTGTGGCCCATCTCTCTCATGCCAGTTCCCACCCACTGTCCCTGCCCACTCCAGGGGTCTTCTGTGCTCCTCAAGAGCAGTAGGCTGGCTTTGTCTCACAGACCCTGCAGGGATCTAGTCAAGTAAGATAGGGACTGCCAAGGAGGAAGGCAGACCTATCTGTCTAGTACTTTTTTGAGATAGGATCTCGCTCGAGCCCAGGCTGACCTGGAATTCACTATGTAGTTTCAGATGGCCTTGAACTCATGGCAATCCTACCTCTGTGCTGGGATAAAAGGCATGCACCATGACGCCCGGCTTTGTCTAGTCCTTTTATTTTCCTAAAATGACTTCTCACTCATGACGTTGGCATCATGGGACTTCATGAGAGTTCAGATAGTGTGATGTCAAATTTTAGTTCTAGTTTTAGTTTAAATATTTTTATTTGCAAGAAGGCGGGAGAGCACATACATGGTTACACACCTGTGTCTTGCCCCTGCAAACCAACCCCAGATGCATGCACCACTTTACGTATCTGGCTTTAAATGGGTACTTAGTTAAAAATATGGGATAAAGCCAGACCTAGAAGCTAGGTCTGGCTTTATCCCATATTTAAAATGAAGAGCATCACATTTTGCCAACCAGATTAATGGTAATTCATCCATACACTGTGGATAGCAAGCTCATTCACAACAGGTTAATGTTTGCACATTAATGTAAGCCTGGGGACATGGAAAACTGTGCCTTGGGTTCCTGCCCAAGGACTGCATCAGCTTCTCCAAAGATTTTCTCATAGGTTCTCTTATGTCAAGAATTACAATCATTTTGAGCCGGGCGTGGTGGCACACGCCTTTAATCCCAGCACTTGGGAGGCAGAGGTAGGAGGATTGCAGTGAGTTCAAGGCCACCCTGAGACTACATAGTGAATTCCAGGTCAGCCTGGATTAGAGCGAGACCCTACCTCGAAAAACCGAAAAAAAAAAAAAAAAGAATTACAATCATTTTTCCATTTCCCTTAGACATCCCATAGCTTTTACTTCCTTTATTCAGTTAAGTCAGTATGGGGCTTCACTACAGTGGAGCCCCCTGACCCTCCTTCAAATAATAATTTGTGTGATGCATGTTCGTTTCACATCCTCCCAGGAGCTGCAGAGTGGTACCAAGTGGTGCCCTGGAACAGGGATCTTGTAACTGCCTGAGAAGCGAAAGCCAAAAGGAACTGAGCAGCAAAACAGAGCTCCACAGCAGGACCCAAAGTGAGTGATGGGGAATTTTCTGCGAGCTCGTGACTGTCCAGCCAGGGTAACATGGAGGAGGGAGTGAGTCATTTTCCACAAAGCAGAAAGAATACATTAAGGTGCTTCAACACTTGTTAAAACCCTCAGGGGCTCAAGTCTCAGAGGAAAGTCTCTTAAAGCTGTTGCAGACAGCAGTAGATATAATCCTTGGTCTCCTGATGATGGAACCGTGGATCTGGCTTGTAGGCTAAGGGAAGGGAGACCTCCCTCATAAGCTCTGCTCTGGGACTGGGCCCTCCTCCTGGAGGAACAACTACCTCTTCAGCCCATTAAACAGACACCACTAGCCACCACCTTGCCAGAGCCCAAGGTGACCAAACCCTTTCACTGCGCCTCAGTAAGTATAAATCTTTGTCTTTCAAACATTCATTGGATCTGTCTTTAAATCTGGATCCTCAATAGGTATTTGAAATTCAAGAAAAGAATCAAAAACTGTCCCAAAATATGTTTAAGAAGATATTTCCATAAGGACTTCTCCCTCTCTGCTACTTAGCTCTCAGAAGCAAGCAGGGTTAATTATCTGCTAGAGATCTACATTCATAAGTGATCTTTTGTGTCACTGAGTCATAGCTCAGAGAGGATGGAAAACTTCAACTTAATTTTCTTTTCTTGAGGTTCATCTAGAATTTATGTATTTGTCAAGGCTTCATCTTTGTTTTATATGTTTTTTCTTCAAAAAAATGGGAAAAATAGCCAGGTGTGGTGGCGCACGCCTAATCCCAGCACTCGGGAGGCAGAGGTAAGAGGATTGCTGTGAGTTCAAGGCCACCCTGAGACTACAGAGTGAATTCCAGGTCAGCCTGGGCTAGAGTGAGACCCTACCTCAGAAAAAAAAAAGGGGGGGGAATAAAGAATAACAACATAAAATTCCAAATATATATAAATCTTGTGGTCACTTCAATTTTTTATAATTCTTATTTTTGTTTTTAATACATTTTTGGTATACCAATTTAAAGTGTGAATGTAAATGTTCTGTAATATGTGTAAAGGCCTCATAAATGTAAGTAATCGTAACTCCTTAAAACCTATAAAAATGTTGTTTTTAGATTTACTAAATTTTCATGAAACCTTAAGTGCTACTTTTTTTAGGTGATATAATATTCATTGGAATCTCTTTTTTCCCCCATTAACCTCGAGTTTCATTAGGCTATAGAGACTAACATTGGCTGCAGAGATTTTGATTTCTTCCCAAAGCAGGTTTTACAATTCTATTCCATTTTTCAATGATCATAGGTAATGATTATAATAAAATATCAAAATACCTATAAATTACAGGTTCTTAAGATTGATCACAATGGATTTCTTTTCCACGATGATGTACAAGTACCAAATGTATAATTTTCAATTTATGTGCTTGTTGGGGATCTTTGTTAATTTTCTTTTCCACAGTAGAGATTACAGAAGATGCCATCCCAGAAAAGAGTCATTCTGAATCTGAGTAGGCCTATTTGAATGTAAAAAAGATGGCTTTGTTGTTAAGGATTAAACTAATATATCTTTGATTAATCTTAACTCACAGTATAACACTGACATAAAAATTATTGCATATTTATCTGTACTCTCAAACTGGTTTTAAGGTCTAAATTTTGTCTTATTTCTATTGTTGTACCTTTTGAGATTAAGATTAAAAAATAGCCAGACTTGTAGGCATAAAGGCTATTTCCACATTTGAGAGATAAAAGTAAAAAATAAATGTTTTGTAAATTCAAGACCAGCCTTGGGCTACAGAGTGAGTTCCAGGTCAGCCTGACCTACCTCAATTAAAAATAAATAAATACACACAATGTAAAATCAAAATAACAACAACAATAACCCTCCCTCACAAACAACTGCCCTCACCTGGGAGTATTGTATGGGGTCTGTGTGTGTGTGTGTGTCCCAGACATAAAATAAAGGCATCTTGAGGTAAGAAAAATACTTTGGCCAGGTACTTCTGCAACTTTTGAAACAAGACAATACAGTGATACAAGCGGTCTAGTAATGATGGAGAGAGGACGGCCACAGTCCCTCCCTTAGGTTACAATCATTCCTATCTGCTCTCCCCTTCTTCCCAGTATCAGTCTTCCCAAAGGAAAATATGGTGCCTCAAACTAGCTATTGCCCTGTCTTTAAGATGACTTAGTGCTAAAAACAAAATAATCAAGGTAATAATTTGATTTTTAAAACCAACAAATGAAAAACTTAAAAGCTACAGATTTTATCTGGTGTTTACAATGGTCTTTGTGGCTAAGGGTATATATGTTGTCTATGCTGTTGCTATGGTGACATCGACTCATGAGTTGTGCTGCATGTTGTCATGTGTATGTTATATGTTGTCATTCTGTTAGATGTTTGTTTCATGTAGTTGTCTTACATGTAACTAAATTTATGTCCATTAAGTGTTTAGATGTAAAAAAAACAACATAGATGCATTTTACGATAATTATAAAATCTGATGTAAAATATATTTGAAATAATTCATCTCTAAATTAATGGCGTTATACTTGCTCGTATTTAAATAAACAAGTGTTAATATGTCAAATTTTAATACTGTCTTTTAAAATTGCCTTCTAAGTATACACTTAAATCTTTAACAAATTGATTAATTTGGATTTATTAACAAACCACAGGACTATTGATATACTTTCTACAAAATACAGCCATCATGGTTTTTGATCCAGGTGTCCCCCCACAAACAAATGAATGTGTTCTGATAGATCGATCCTCAGCTGATGGCAGTTTGGATTTTACAACCTCACTAGAGCTGTGTTGTTGGGGGCGGGCTTATGGGTGTTCTAAGCTAACTTCCCCTTACCAGTATTTGGCACACCTTCCTGCTGCTGTTTCCAGTGCTGTAGCGGAGGTGATGTCCACCCCTCTGCTCATATCATCGTTTTCCCTGCCAGGATGGAGTCTCCCCTCGAGTCCATAAGCCAAATAAACCTATTCCTCCACAAGCTGTTTTGCTTGGGTTCTTTCTGAGCAGCAACTAGAAAGCTGACTGCAACAACAGCTTCCTGAGTTTTCATTTTCATTTTAAAATTTTATAACTATAATAAAGATAATTTTAAAAATATAAAACAGCACCATTCAATAGAGATAAAATTCTAAATATAAAATGTTTTTTAAAAAAAAAAGCTTTAAAATGTATTTTTTAGATCAAAAATGAAACATGGGCTGGGTGTAGTGGTGCAAGCCTTTAATCCCAGCACTCTGGAGGCAGAGGTAGGAGGATCGCTGTGAGTTCAAGGCCAGTCTGAGACTACAGAGTGAATTCCAGGTCAGCCTGGGCTAGAATGAAAACCTACCTCAAAAAAGTAAACAAAAAAAACCCCCCAAACATGGTATGTAAATAGCCATGTTATTTAGAGGGCTGGAGAGATGGCTTAGTGGTTGAGGCACATGCCTGCAAAGCCTAACAGCCAGGTTCAATTCCCCAGTACAGCCAGATGCACAAAGTGGCACATGCATCTGGAGTTCATTTGTAGTGGCTGGACATCCTGGCATGCCTAGTCTCTCTGTCTCTCTTTTCTCTCTGTCTGCTTGCAAATAAATGAAAACAAAAGCCATGTTATTTAAATAAAAAGGGGAATAAGGGACATGGCCAAATCACCTATGACTAAACTATATGCTACTATTCTTTTTGTTTCATGTTCAAAAGGATGGTCTCCCAGCTGCTTAAATTCAGGGTAACTCAAATCAACTCTACCCAACCCTCTATTCCTACAAGACCTGACAGCCTCAATCAATTCACAACAGACTGAGATGGTTCTAGGATGGTTCTGCTTGGGGCCATGATGGCAGTCATCTCCTGTGCGGTAACTCAGGGTAAAAAGGAGTGCTTATAGGAAGCCATTACATGGATGGATCCACCTTTCCCCATTCAATAATGTCACTTCTTGCCTAGGAGGTGTAAAGCCTCCTGAAATTAGCAGCCAATTTAATTTTACCCACATTTTCCCCTCAGAAATCAACTATAGGTCCGCCCATAGGCCAATATGCATAAATTCTAATAATTTATACCTTACACCCAAGCTACAGGCTTGGCTCCTCTTAAAAACCAGCCAAGCTGAATTGTTGGTTGCGGGTAGTTATGTGTGGTAGAAGAAATTTAACAAAGAAACAGGCCCAGATAACACTCTGAAACATGAGTTTTTTTTATTGCTCAAGGGAGATGCAGTGACCCATAGTCGCCTCCCTATCTGTGCAGCTGCACCTGCCTGCATGTCCTTTCGTGAGCGCTGCTGAAAGTAAACACCCTGAGCAAACAGCTTTCTGGTCTACATTTGTCATTCTTATCACTGATTCATTGCTAAAGAGTTTTTTGTTTTTGCCCCAAACCATGTACCCTTAGAAACTTGTAACCCACTAATAGTGTAAAGAACTCAAAGAAATCCCAGACCGCCTGCCATACTGTCTCTAACACCTCTGTCTGAGCTATCAGAGCTCAGGACTCAGGTTTTGAAGTTATTCCCTGAGTCCATGTTGACATGGATAAGTTTTCTGATTCTCCACTCTATCTACAGTGCCATATCTGTGTGACTCGGTTTCCCATAACTGCACATGGCAAAGAAAGAACTAATTTGTTTCAGCCTCCTATGTCCTGCTGCTGTGCAAACAAAGACCCTCATCCTGAGTATCAAGAAATCCCATGGGAAGCCGGGCATGGTGTCGCACACCTTTAATCCCAGCATTCGGGAGACAGAGGTAGGAGGATTGCCTTGAACCTGACCCTGAGACTACAGAGTGAATTCCAGGTTAGCCTGGACTAGAGCGAGACCCTACCCAAAAAAAAAAAAAAAAAAAAGAAAGAAATCCCATGAGAAATCCCATGGGAAATGTGCCAGGGCCCTAACAGGGCACGTTACCAGACTAGGAAATTATTCTATTATTGATTGGGGCCCTAACTGTTGAAGTCATAATAAATATAGCCATTCCTTATCTGCCTATACCTCTAATTTCAGTGGCTCAACAGTATATAGCAATGCTTCTGTCATATGGGGAGAAGAGGGGCTGTCCTGCCCACAACCCTTTTAGGAAACATCACTGTTTCTCAGTTAAGGAGAGAGAGCCCAGTTCATTTTGGTTCATGAATGAGTGCGACCAAATATTACCAAGTGAGCAGCCTTTGGGGGACAATTCTAGAAAAATAAAATGAAAAAAAAAAAAAAACCTGAAATAAAAGATAGACAAAAGACTGTCCAGAGACATACTATCTCAATGGCCTAACATCTCCTGACCTCTTATTTTCTTTATCACCATGTAAAAAATACAGACAATCAGAAAGTTCTTTGAAAATGCTTCGACAAGCAAGTGCCTACAGTTTTTTTTCCCTCCAGGTAGTCTTAACTCTAGCCCAAGCTGACCTGTAATTCACTATGTAGTCTCAGACTGGCCTTGAACGCACAGCAATTCCTTGGCCCCTTGAATGCTGGAATTAAAGATGTGCGCCAACATGCCTGGCTATAATTGTTTTAGTCCTCATAATATATAGCACGTTTTTATTTTTATGTTCTAAGATGATAAATTCCAGTGTGCTAACCATATAACTCTTCACAATACTAAAGAATGAATGTATGAAACATTTCTATCAGATGATATAATTGTATCATTTTAGAATTTTAGAGCTTCAAAGAACTCTATGTGGATAGTCTAGTCAAATTCTTTTTGTCGTTGAGGCAACTGAAACTCACAGATTAAATAACTGACCTCAAGTCTGACAAAATTAGCAAGGATGGAACTTTGGATAGGTCATGTACTTGAGCTACAAACCAATCTTGCTATACTAATTTTTTTTTTTTTCCCGAGGTAGGGTCTCACTCTAGTCCAGGCTGACCTGGAATTCACTATGTAGTCTCAGGGTCCTACTTCTGCCTCCCAAGTGCTGGGATTAAAGGCGTGCACCACCACGCCCAGCTTTTGCTATACTAATTTTTTACTGCAGAGACAATATGCTAATCTTTAAAATGTCATACCAACAAACATGACATATTGCAAGTATTTTATTAATATAAAGCAGTGGGCTCTTGATTCACTAGCATGAATGTATACTTTGGTGAGTATCATGCTTGATTCAAATAAAAAACATTTATACCTTAGTGCTGAGAAACTAGCACACAGCATGCTTATGTTCTTTCTAGTTTAAAATGCATGTAAGTGCTCTCATGTACAATGGACTTTTTACCACTCGAGAACTTCATAAAGTATGAACAACTTTTTAACTTTAGTACACTATTCCTGTCCTGCAATTTTTTTCCCAGAGGCAAAAAACAAAACGAAACAGAAAATAACCCCAAACAACAACAAAAACCCCAGCAATCCTAGGGTACCAAAGATCTTTGACAAGGTCCCCTTCTGCAGAAGTGTTTGACAATAGTTATAGTCCTATAATGAGACTGTAATCAGAGCGTCCTATAAGGACGTGAGGTCGGCCCACTCTCCTGGAGAGTTTCTCACCTAAGAATAAGATAGGAACTGGGAGGGAATTACAGCTTCTAACAGAAGACTCTCCTAGAGAGGTGATCCTGAACACATCTCAATCCTGTAATGACTCTAATGAAGGTAACATGATAGCTGATTCTGCTGAGAAATATGTGTCCAGAAAGACACAGTAATATAATCAAGTCTGTTGATAACTCTTTTATGTTTGGTAAAAATGAGGCTATGAAAGCAGAAAAGCATAGCACTCTGATAAATAAGGAAGGAAGCCTTCTTAGAAAATAAACACTTAACACACAAAAAATTTTAAATGGTATCTAATAAATTTTCATGTCTAATTTTTTAACATATAAAAATTTGAATGACAACTAACAAATTCCCATGTCAAATCTTTTAACAAAATCCACAAATAGATTATAAAAATTCAACAATGTCTCATGTATAAAGTTTTAAGGGAAAGTTGAAATTCCTAGATTATTCTGTTTAATCAAATAATTTTAGAATTTAAGTTACTTCTGAGAGCAGCTGATACAATTCGAATCGACCTGTTATGAAAATGTCACAATCAAGATTTGGCACAGCAGCATTCATTCCTCCTCAGTCGTCAACAAAGGTGAGCCGTCCAGGCCCTTCATTCTTCATCCATCTCCTGTACCTCTTCCACCTGGGGTCATTTGCCAGTTTCTTCTTTAGTTCTTCCTCTTGCTCTTGTTTATAGACCTATAAGTATAAATGACACTACATGACACAACAATACAAAAAGAAACACGTCACTCTATTCATTATACTTTCAGTTTTTGAATTAACTTGAGATACATGTTTCCACCGAATGGGTCAATTTGTCTCCTGAAGACTGTTCATCTGAAAATATTAAATTAAGCATTTCAATATTCATTGTTGGAGGGAAAAAACTTAGTAACTGGAACTGGGCTTTTGACAGGTTCTTGCAATGTAACCCAGTTTGGCCTAAAACTTGCTATTATAACTAAAGTGAGCCTTAAATTCTCAATTGTCCTGACTCAGCCTCCAAGTTCTGGGATTACAAGTGTATGCTACTACTCCCAGACCCACCTTGAACTGGTACTTTTCATCACCAATCTCTATAATTTAGGAATACATTCTTTTCCTGAGATCATACACAGCTTAGTTTAAGTAACTTAGCATTTCCTCTCTACAACCAGTGTCCAATATAAGGAATCAACACTTTATTTTTCACATGGTACACTATAAATTTAACTGATAGCTTTCAGACTTATAGTTGACCTTAGCCAAGGAATAAAGTGACCTTAAATATACATTTATCTCCAAATTGAACTTAGGTCTGCTTTTCAAATTTCAAATTATTGTTTTTTTTTTTAATTTTTACTAGTCTCCAAAGTTATTGTATATCAAGTTCCTCCAAACTGAAATATTCCCTCCTGGAAGGATGAGGGAGTCAAGAGGTCAAGTCTGAGAGAGCAGACACTTAAAAGGTCACATGACTATTCCCCAAGGTTAAAGGAGCAGCAAGCAAATATTAGGGGGCAGACTCTGACCAGTGTTGTATAGTGATTTTCTCTGAAATGAAGCATTTGCACCCCAGGGAAAGGAGGAGGTCAGGCCTGGGAGAGCTAGAACTGGAACTGGTTAGGTAGGAGACTCTCCTACCAGCCCCATCTCCTACCAGCCCCGTTGTCTGCAAGGGCTCAGTGCAGCCGTGCTTTAAACTGACCTGTGTTTGTGTCTCCCGCAGGGAAAGTTTCATTTGACAGGTTACATAAACCAAGAATATATTTCTTTAGTTGAGGCTAAGTGGACAGGTTAATATCGACACAAAAATCTTTAAAATTTTTATTTGCCTGTGGCATGTAATGTGTCTGGGGCCTCCTCCAATGCAAATGAGTACCAGACACTTGCACTTCTGACTTGGGAATGGAACCTTGGATGTCAGGCTACTGACCCACCTCCCCAGGCCCTCGGATTTCTTAAGAAGGTTTCACTGTGGGCTGTTCTTATTTAATATTAGCCAATTAATTGTACCCAGAACTTAGAACATTATTATAATGAGACCACTAGCCCCTTCAGCATTGTAGGAAGGTAGCTCATCACTTTCAAATAATTTGGTAGCTAATAATAATAAATCATTTAAGAAAATCCTTACAGCTTAAGGCAGTACAGTAATTCAACGTAAATAAAACTTTTCAAAACAAGAAAAAGAAAAAACTCTTCATATACGTGGTAGAATATATGCAGAAGATTTTAACAAAGTTTCCATCCCATGTTTAACCAACTTCCCACTTCTCCTTCCCTTCTTCCTCTCTCCCTCCCAAAAATCTTGGTGGCTAGGTTTACATGGCTGGAAGAAATTTGGGGAAGGACCAAATTTTAGTCAATACAATTGAAGTTGCAACAAATATACAAATATACATATCATTCCATTGCAGAAATCTATTACAAGAATTACCTTATTAAAGTATTTGAAGTTCAACTTTATTTATTTTTTTTACTTCATCAATAAGTTATTTGTCTTTATGAAAAATTATCTTCATAGGAAATTGCTTTAGCTCTCAGCAGCCCATTCCTGAGTTCTGAGGATATTGGCCTTCTTTTGAGTGACCCAACCTTTCTTCTAGGCAAGGAACGTTTTGGGATGATTCCATCTCTTCTTAGCTTCTGTCTTGGGCTTCTTCTCATAGATTGGATTCTCTCATGTGGCAGCATGGGCCTTCTTATACATCTCCTCCATTATGTCTGCAGTGAAGTTGTTCTTTATGTACTGAGACACCTGTGTCTTGTATTCATCTTCATCTTCTTCCATCAGGTAGTACATATAATCTGCGACATTCTGACCTGTGATGCGCTTCCGGTGTACTTCTGCACTGAACTTCTTGCTCTCAGAATCGTAACTGGGAAAGCATTTGGTACTGTGAGGAATGGACAAGCCTCCATCCACAGCTACCTTCAGGGTCCCAAAAACATTGTAAGCTATAGTTCTATCAAGGCCTGTGTCCAACAGCAAGTGAAGACACCTGTTGAGCACCATTGCTTTCCACATGGTATTCATCTCCAGGCACCTCCACTTGGCCTTCATAGATCTTGTCCATGCCAAACCTACTGAGAAGCCTGCAGCCAGCAGCAGGCCAGTGCAATAGGGCACAGTATAATTTGTTAGGCCAACTTTCCCACTGTATGTTGGTAGTTCACATACACATGCTGTGCAGACTATCATATCCCCTCCTCTATGGCCTAAGCAATCTGGCAAATGATATCTGTTACATGAACAATCATCCTGCATTTGGGTGTGTTATACTTATTTTTGTCCTGGATCCCACAAAGCATTTTTTTTTAAATATTTTATTTATTTGAGAGAGAGAAAGAGGCAGACAGAGAATATGGGGGCCTCCAAGCCACTGCAAATGAACTCCAGACACATGCGCCCTCTTGTGCATCTGGCTGTATATGGGCACTGGGGAATTGAACTATGGTCCTTCTGCATTGCAGGCAACCGCCTTAGCCGCTAAGCCATCTCTTCAGCCCCCCACAAAGCATTTTTAAGCAGAGTTTTACCTTCTTGTCTCCTAAATATCACGTGGCATTTTTTATTCATTTTTGTTGTTTTTTGAGGTACAGTCTTGGTCTAGCACAGGCTGACCTGGAATTCACTATGTAGTCTCAGGGTGGCCTCGAACTCACAATGATCCTCCTACCTCTGCCTCCCAAATGCTGGCATTAAAGGCATGCACCACCATGCCTGGCTTTCACAAGGCATTTCTTTTTTTTTTTTTTTTTTTTTCACACGGCATTTCTTAAAGCAGATCTTATTCCTGACAACTTTAATAAACCCCATCCTATGAAATACAGACCCGTGTCTGCAGCTCCACACAGATCTGTAGCACTGGGGGCGTGGGGGGGGAGGGAGTTCACCTTTTAAAAAGACAAATTTAGGTTTAAAAAAGCCCATTGCCTCATTACCAAATATAGTCATACTTTGAAACCTGTATTTATTATTTATTTAACGCCTGGATTTCAGACTTAAAAGCACACTTTATACATAGAATTGTGCCCTGGTAACAGAGATGACACTCTCTGTTCACAGCAGCCACTACTCACCTCGTAATTCTCCTTTATCCAGAGTTCTCGTTTAAGAAATGTCTCTTTCTGATGATCTTCTAGACTATCAAACTGAGACTGTGACATCTTCATTAGCTTGCGTATGATGTATAGTCTCTCTTCCTCCCCATATTCTTTGCCTTTGATGTTAAAATTATAAATCCACCGGCAATACCAGCCTACATATGAGCTCAGGTGAAAAGGAGCTAAAATAATCTGAAACAAGAGAAGATCCCGTATTTGGGGTTTCTGGTAACCTCCCTTTATATCTATTTTACTTTTGATAATGTTCTTTATGATGTTCTCTTCCTCATCACGAGTTTCTTCTTTGGACTTTTTGTTTCTGCCTTTTTCTTTGGCTTTTTTGAGCAGTCCCTGCTGCTTGGCAATCTCTGTTGCCTGGATGCGGTACTTGGGCACTGTGGCTAGGTAGGTGATTGCTTTGTTGTAGCTGTTCCACCAGCTGAAATACTAGGATATAAAATAAAGAAAGTCAGTCATGCTTGCTACCAAAGTTCATCTAAAGGAACATGAGACCTGTGAGGACCATCATCCAAGAAACCCAACAGATTACAAATAAGGATCTCAGCAAGGTGTGGGAGCATATACCTGTAATCCCAAATAGACAGAGCACGACAAGAAGATCCTGCCTCCAAATAGCAATAATAATGGTCTCAAATATCTTACTTACTGAAAATACTTTCAAACCCAGGCCATTAGGTTTTGCAAGAAAACACCTTTAAGAGCCCCTCAAAGAGCTCATTTTATTAGTAAATCGATCTTCCTCTCAACCTTTGTCTCTCTCTTTCTCTCTCTTAAATGGCAGAAACTAGTGAAACTGTTTTTAAAGTTCACTGAGTAGAATCACAAGCAACTATATTCTACTATCTACATATATTACAGGAATGCTTACTCTAACTGAACTAATAAAGTTAAGTATGTGTTCACTCTATGTCAAGATAATATTAACTTACTTCATAAATACATTAACCATAAACCGTTTAATTTTCTGAAAAAGCCACAGTACTTAGAAAGTATGCCTGCCCCTACATTTCATTTTCTACTCTCTTAGAAATAGATATTGTAGGCCGGGCGTGGTGGCGCACACCTTTAATCCCAGCACTGGGGAGGCAGAAGCAGGAGGATTACCGTGAGTTCAAGGCCACCCTGAGACTACATAGTGAATTCCAGGTCAGCCTGGGCTAGAGCGAGACGCTACCTCGGGAAAAAAAAAAAAGGAGAAATAGATATTGTAGTAAAACTCTAGTAGAAATAGCAGAAGAAGGAAAAGGAGGAAAGAGGAATATTTCTTCCCACAAGAGTTGATTCTTGTAAAATATGCTATCCATAGTGTTTAATAGGAATTCTTATTTTGGGAATCAACCTGGAGAAATAATTTTCAAACTTGCAAACTTTCGTTCTAGTCATCTGGTGTGGTAAGTTTCAGAATTATAATAGGAACAAGTCATTACACGCCAAAGTTAAATTTCTGTGTTATTTTAAAACCTCACAAAAAATTTCTGTACCTCTCTTAACCTTGAAAACCTGGTTTTCAAGCTAGCAGCTGCACCTTTTTGGTCTAGTGGAATGTGGCGGGGTGCCTGACATTAGGACTGGGAGCAGGGTAAGTTAGGCACCTAAAGGTGTCCTTACTTTCCTCACCTTTAGAGGAAATCATTGAGAAGTCTCACAAAGGCACAGGATATGATTTGGTTGTTACATGGGAGCTAAAGGGAGATGAGAAAAACCAGGCCTGTTGCTTTGTGTAATTACGTAACATTATTCATTACCAGTTTCTTAGATTTCCCTGACAAAGGTTCCAATATTAAGGGGCTTTGGGGAGGGGAGATGCTCAACATATAATATACTTGTATGAAATTGTCCTTACAGAACACAGTACCATGGACAGTAAATACATACATCCTGATACTGTTAGGTGCTGGAATTATTTTTCTAATGTAAAAATTAAGCTCAATTGGAAAAAAGTTTTTACAAAATGGTGCTTACAATATAGATTTAATACTAGCTCTAGGCAATATGAATACAAGTCTATACACAGAAATACGCATGCCTATCAATACCCACCTGAAACACTGAAATGGCACACACAGTGACCAAAATCACCAGCCTGACGTCCACCTTCGGGGCCAGGCGCCTGCTGTAGTAGTGGTAGTAGTGGCTGTAGTATTCCTCTGGATGATCCAGCAAGTAATCATAGTCCTTCCGTGTGTCTTCATCCTGAACAAAGACAAGACAGCCAACTTCATAGGACATTTCAGCAAATGGCCTCATCTCATAATCTGTTAAACCTACACATAATTACAAAAGATTTTCCAAATAAAAAAGAATTAAAATAGTCAAAAAGAAAAAAAACTTCCAATACTCTTCAAGGACATACGAAATGTGTTTCTAGAGTTTGAACATAAAATATAAAAGCATAATAAAAATATCCCCCCATTCCTGGGTAGTAGTCATCTTCTTGGGAAAACCCACACTGACAGCCATGCAGTGTGTCAGTCTGCTTGGCATCATCTCAGCAGCTGCTGACAGACAACCGGGCTTCTTTCTTATTTACAATTAGTTCCCAGCACTGTGTGGAAATCTCTCCATTGAAAGCTATGATGAAGACAGCACAAAGCCAAGAAGCCAGTCTGTGTCTACCCAACCAGGTTATGCTCATCTCCAAGAAACAATAAGGGAATAATCAGAGCCGGGCATGGTGGCGCACACCTTTAATCCCAGCACTTGGGAGGCAGAGGTAGGAGGATCACTGTGAGTTCAAGGCCAGCCTGAGACTATACAGTGAATTCCAGGTCAGCCTGGACTAGAGCGAGACCCTACCTCGAAAAAAAAAAAAAAAGAATAATCAGTATGGAAGAATAGTCCAAGTTTAACTTAGTGACCTTGGGCAAAAGATTAAGTCTCTTTAACTTGTAAAAGAGAAACACTACCTGGCCTAATACATGGTTTTTCTAAATAGCAAATGACAAACACTGTAAAAAATATGTTGCAAATATGTAGTATTTTGCTATTTTTAATGCATCGCCATAGCACACTGTAGTCTATCTTTTTTTAAAATTTTATTTATTCAATTTCAAGCAGAGAGAGAGAGAGAGAGAGAGAGAGAGAGAGAGAGAGAGAGAGAGAGAGAGAGAGAGCGCACACCAGGGCCACCACCTTGTGGGTCTAGCTTATGTGGGTCCTGGGGAATTGAACCGGGGGCTTTAGGCACTAGAGGCAAGTGCCTTAACCGCTGAGCCACCTCTCCAGCCCTAGTCTATCTTTCTTAATGACAGAAACTCTGCAGAGAATCACAGTATTCTAAAATGTTCTTGGGATGCTTGCAAATAAAGCATTTCTTTCCATCTTTTCTAATTCTAATTTCTAAGGGATAAATGCCAGTCTCTTATTGAGCTACCCAGGTTGAGGAGTTATTAAAATACATTATGATTCACTTTTTAATCCTATAGGAAAACTATTTTTCAACTTGGCCATTTCACAAAACATTACAGGTAAAGATTAAGACCCAAACAAATTCTTTGCTCTCCTTATGTGAGTGCAGTAGAAACCATACAAAAACAAGCAAAACAATTTACCCTAGAGGATTTTCTTCCAGGCTAAACTATTCCACATTCATAAAGGTATATGTTCTAAGCCAACAGCACTTCAAAATCTAACCTTGTCAGGTGCTCTGGAGTTTGTTTAGGGCCTCTAACTAAGTCCTTCAATATTCAACTTCTTAGATTTAAAATCAAAAGTTTGCAAATGATAAAATCTTCCCTGTGTTCATTAATACTATTTATTCTATTAAGAATTCTGATCTTGAATAAGACCACCAAGTAAAAACGTCATCCTTTATTACATTACATAGTGTTTACCTCTCACTAATATATAAAACTGGATAAACTAGTACTTAGTTAAGTATGAATATCTTTTTTTTTTTAAATTTCATTTACTTGTGAACACAGAGTGTGTGTGTTTGTGTGTATGTGTGTGCGTACACCTGCATGCCAGGGCTTCTTGCCCCTACAAATGAACTCCAAATACATGTGCCACTTTGTGTATCTGGTTTTACATGGGTACAACTGAAGCCAGGCAGGCAGGCTTTTTAAGCAAGTGCTTTTAACTGCTGAGCCTAAGTATCTCTTCCAGCCTAAGTAGGAGTATCTTTATTTATTTGCAAGGGGAGGGAGGAAGGGAGAGGGAGAGAGAGATGAAGAAGAGGGGGAGGAGGAGGGAGGGAGGGAGTACAAGAGGGAGGGAAAGGGAGGGAGGGTGGGATAGAGGAGGGAGAGAAAGGGCATGCCAGGGCCCCCAGCCACTGAAAAGGAATTCCAGATGCATGCACCACTTTGTGCATCTGGCTTTACATGGGTACTGGGGAATCAAATCCAGGTCATTAGGCTTTGCAAGCAAGCGCCTTAATGGCTGAGCTATCTCCTTAGCCTCCAAGTATGATTATTTAATGGCATTATGCGGAGGGCCAAAATGAGAACTGTTACACAGTAGGATTGGGCTGTGTACAGATTCGGGAAGGATTTGCTATGGCAGCTGCTGTGCCATCCGCCAGCATTCATTTGCTCAGTTGCCATCATATTCCAAAGCTTCTAAGCTGGAAAGGGTCTTTTTTTTCTTGTTGGCATGCTTATGAATGTGATGTGCGTGCATGTGTGAGTGTGAGCATGTGTGCGCAGAGGACAGAGGTTGGTGTTGAATGTCTTCCTTGACCACTTTGCACCCTACTTACCAAGGCAGGATCTATCACTTGAACCCAGGCTTGCTGATTCAACTAGCCTAAGCAGCCAGCTTGACCGGGGATCCCATTACGAGAAGCTGCCATACCCACATTTGTGTGGGAGCCAGGGATCTAAAGTCTGGCCCATGCATGACAAGCCCTTGACAATGCACCTGAGCCATCTCCCCACCCTCTAAAATCAGTAAGTCTTTACAGTGGTCACACATAGTCCTGAGGACTAAAACCACATCTCTTTCACAATGTTTCCCTTCTCTCACTGTTTTTAAAAAGTATTTTTATTTTTTAAATATTTTATTTATTCACAAGCAGAGAGAGATAGAAGAGAGACAGAGAGAATGGGTGCACCAGGGCCCCCAGCCACTGCAAATGAACTTTAGATGCATGTGCCACTTTGTGCATCTGGCTTTATGTAGGTACTGGGGAACTGAACCCAGGTCCTTAGGCTTTGAAGGCAAGTGCTTTAACCACTGAGCCATTTCACTAGCCCATACTTTTATTTTTTATTGTTTGTTTTTTGGTGGCAATTTTTATAGAAAAATCCTGCTTTTGGCCTACAACTCTTGACTTTTAACCCAATCTTCAAATCTTGGCAGATGGTCTCTGAAATGAGTTTCTTCAAACATGAGTTTTCCTGCTCCAATTATATAACATGTAATTCTGAAACTAACTCTAGTACCACTGTCTATGGAACCCCTTTGCCTGGCTACCCTGGCTGAGTACACAGCGAGGTCTCTGAATGCCAATGAAACCAAAACATCCCATGCTATATCCTCTCCTTTGTTCTCGTCTCCTAGTGAGGGTCATATCCCACAGACTGTAGATGCTATCCTTCTTCAAACATGCCATCCAGATCTTCCCTGGGACTGTCTATAACCAGTGACTTCACCAAGTCCCCACCTTCTCTAATAGACAGACAGCTAAAGCTCCAGCAGCACAACCCGAACCTATCCTGAGCCTGCCCGCTCTCCTGCAAACCCATGGGCTCTATTCAGAGACTCTAGGAAGTTCTCAAACCACCTAATGCCTTAAGAAGTCATAGGATCAATCTGACTTCTCTCAGAATGATTTCTTTCTCGAGGGTGCCATAAATTCATGCCCATGTTTTGGTTATCATTAGAGAGTAGAAAGTTGGCCAGCTCCTTATTATACCATATATTCAATTTATTTAACCTTCACTGTAGGACTTAATAGTTTTCTTTCTAAAATGAAAATGCTATTTAGGTTGAGGTGTGACTAAAATATATAAATTATTAAAAGCTGGTACGAACTAGGAAAAGGAGTTTTAGACAGCGTACAGCCAGAAGCCTGTTCTTTAGTAACCTACAAAGCCTAGGACACAAGGATACCAAGAACTAAACAGACCATCTTCCTTTTTAGAGGACCAAACTAGAGAGCTAAGGCACATTCTTACTGTCATCTCACACTTTCTTTGCTCCAACTCATCTTAGAACTGAGGCAGCCCCACAAATTTGTTGTTTTTTATCTCAATGCTTCCCTATGGTCAAAGTTAAAACTGTCTTGGCCTCCACGACTGGCCTAAACATGCCTACCTAACATCACTCTCCTCTTTTTTGCCCACAGCAAACATTCAGATAATAATTTCTGGTATTTGGTGCGTTTTTCCAGTATGATATGCTTTCCTCTTATCTGTGTCTTTGAACATATAATGTTCTTTAATTTGAAGCCAATCGCCCTTGCAACCCCATGAGCTCCTAAGACATGACAGCTTTCTGTAATGCTGGGAAGCAAGTCACAACCCCCTGCCCCCTGGGACACTCTTATGACATTTAGTATTTATTTATTATAGCATTTATCACACTGCAATCTTCGGGACTTTTTTTTTTCCTGGAATGACAATTTCTAGAAGGTTTGTATGGTGACTCATTAATCTCCATATACCCAGGACCTAACACAGTGCCTGGCATTCAGTACATGGCATCTTTCTCCAGCCACACGGGTCTCCAGCTCACCATCAAAGCTAGATAAGCTCGAGCTTGACAGAAATGACTATTTGAGTCTATAGCTTATGAAAATATGCTCATGTGGCTAAAAGATCTTGAACCTTATAACAGTTTGATATCTTACCTTTCAATAAGGTAGTACTTTTTCTTTCAGCAATACTGTGGATCTTAAGGTCCCAGGGTCAGGATTCCAACTTCTTTCCAAAATCAAAACCTTTATACTTGTTTCTTCCTCCTCTCTGTCCTGAGCCTTGACAAGCAGGGCAATAAACTCCTTGTTTCTACCTCTACAGGAATAAATGGTGCTTCTGCTGGTGTCCATCCACTCCCAATCCTCTTGGGCATATGCAGGAGGACTGGAACATAACCACCAATATCTAGATCAAAAGTGAACAAGAGGAAACCCAGAAGCAATGCAAGCACTGAACCCTTCCTTCACTTATGAATATGACCACCCCCTCCCCAGAGCCAAAACATGTTCTTGCCCTTGAAAGAAATAATGCATTGTTCAATCTCAGTAAACATGAATTTCAGTAAGAAGATATGGCAGCCACCTTTCATGAAAATTTTCACTTACACAGACTGAGGAAACCATTTTCTGATGGTAAAGGCCAGGAATAACATGAAAATGTAATCACATTTGATTCCATCTTAAATATATAATAATCTTATTTTTAAAATAATTACACACGCAAATAATGCTTCAAAAATATAGCCTCTATTTCCTTGATTTCCAGGCCATCTACACCCTGCTGAGGAGAAGAAAATTAGCTGCATGTCTTTCCTTGTTCCTTGCTCGCCAGCCAGTCACTGATGTAACTATCTCATCGTGTCTTCTCATTCTATATGAAGTCTCAGCAGCTTCCATGACTTAGTTATCTATATACTGGTGACACATCTGTTTTTCTGCCTCATACTTACCACTATGTTCTGACATTTTCTAGATACAACATAATTATCTCCAATTCAACATCAGAAACAAATCTGCTTCTCTGTTCCGTGAAGTGTATCTCATCTCCTTGGCTGCCTGAACTCTAAAAGAGCTTCATTATTTTCTATTCAGCAAATGATGACACAGACGTCATCAGCCTTGTGTTGGACACAAAGGAGGATAAAAACACAGGAAGATGAGATCTTGTCCCCAAGAACCCTCCCACCTAGAAGAATCTAGCAAGCAATCAAGCACAGTTGGACATGCTAAGAAACAAAGCTGACTAACTTTGCCTGAGTCCACAGGCGATGGGATGGTGGAAAAACTGATCTTACAAAGCAAGTGAGACGTGCTGAAATTTGCTGGAAGCAGAGGGAACAAGTGCTAGGTACAGAAGAACTGAAGAGGATAATGGATTCAGTGAAGCATGAGTACGGGGACATCAAGGAAGAAGTGGTAAGTGCACCTAGGAAGATAAGTTTGGATGAAAAGTCACGTACACTAACTAAGTCACAGTTTAGAATGCTATTGTGTTTGACATTCAAAAATGAAATGCTTCAAAGTTAGAGGGTGTGGTAGTTTGAATAATGTCCCCCAAAAGAATTAAGGAATTATTAAAATTATTAATTGTCTCCAGGCTTCTGGCTAGAGGAAGTGCCACTTTGGCCTAGCCTCCTGGGGACTGACCCTTTCTAATTTGGATGTAAAATACTAAGGATAGATATGCAAAAGAAGAGTCAGAACTGGAGATCTGCATTTTGTGAATCACAGTGTGTTACAGTGTGCTTGCTTGGTGCTGGTGCTGGGCTTCTGTCTCTGTCTCTGCTTGGATCTGTGAAAAGGGGCCAGCCTTTTTTTCCCTTAACTTCCCCTGGGTCTGATACCTCAATACTTTCCCTCCCCATAATCGTGCGTGCTTTGGAGATTCATCTGACTACGACAGAGAGCAATGACATTGAATGTAGGCATGTATTTTCAGCAGGCACTTCTGGTGCATTACAAAAGACAAACTGCATCCAGTGGAATGCAACCAATTATCACCATGTAGCTAAGGCTAGAGGAGCAAAGCACAACGGCTGGAGAGATGGCTCAGCGGTTAAGGCACTTGCCTCTAATGCCTAAGGCCCCAGGTTCAATTCCCCAGTACCCACATAAACCAGACCCACAAGATGGTGGCCCTGATTTTCTCTTTCTCTCCCTCTCCCTCTGTTTGAAAATAAATAAAACATATGCCTGTAATCCCACTGCTTCAAGTACGGAGACTGGAGGATAGCTAAATTTGAAGCCAGCCTAGGCAATTAGAAAGCCTGTCAAAAATAAAGAAGGAGATCCATGTACCTTTAATCCCAGGCTGAGGTAAGAGGATCACTCCATGAGCTCGAAGCCAGCCTAGGCTATAGAGTGGGTTCCAGGTCAGCCTGACCTACAGTTGAAACCCTACTTTCACATATATATATGGAGAGAGAGAAAAGGACAGG
Source organism: Zapus hudsonius (assembly GCA_004024765.1). NCBI lineage: Eukaryota > Metazoa > Chordata > Mammalia > Rodentia > Dipodidae > Zapus > Zapus hudsonius. Next base: position 53,898 of record PVHP010005580.1, read on the forward strand.
AGAAGAGGCGACTGTACTAGACGGACAGGAAAAGCAGGAGGAACTACAAGGATGGCAAGGCAGGATACTGAAGAACTTCGAGGTCAACAATGTCAAATGCCTCAGAGTTCCAACAGGAAGAAGCTGAGTGGCCACCGATCTGGAGGTTAGAGTGCCGTGGTTCACCTGTGCACTGGCACAGTCCCTGGCACAGTCCCAGCACCTATGATGGTGCACATGAAGGGAGGTGAGGAGGCAAGTATAAAGAATGTGAAAAGCAGAGCTTTTTTTTTTTTGGTTTTTCGAGGTAGGGTCTCACTCTAGCCCAGGCTGACCTGTAATTCACTATGTAGTCTCAGGGTGGCTTTGAACTCACGGGGATCCTCCTACCTCTGCCTCCTGAGTGCTGGGATTAAAGGCGTGCGCCACCACGCCCGGCCCGCAAAGCAGAGCTTTTAAAGTCAGGAAAAGAAGCAGGAAAAGAAGCAAGAGGAGTGGAAAATGAACCATCCAAGAGGTCCTTGATCTTTCTGTTAATTGTTTTTTTTTTTTCTTCAGGTAGCCCTGGCTGTAGCCATCCTCCTACCTCAGCCTCCCAAGTGCTGATTAAAGGCGTGTGCAACCACACATGGCCCAACCAACAGATTCTCTAGGTAGAAAAGAGGGATGATGAAATTCCCAAAGACTGGGAAAGTAAAATGAGGTCAAACATTCTGTGCCCTTCCCAACCCATTCTAAACACAGCTCTTTAAGCGTCTTTATGAAATGTCATTGCTCCATTTTGAAACTTGTGCTAATTATTCAAAGCATTAAGTTTGAACTCCTGAACAAAGCTCAAAGGATCACATACCATCTAATAATCCCATACTGTAAGTAGATCTGTGACAAGGAAGTCTGTGAAGAAACACAATGAAGGTCTTTGTACTCTTGTTTAAAAATGTCCCACTTTACTCATGATACATCTGCACAAACTAAGTTACAATGCCAAGGGCAGGGGCTGGAGGTATCACTCAGTGGTGGAATGTTTGCCTAGCTTGCATGAGGTCCTGGGTTGGATCTCAAGCAATGAAGTGTATGTGGGGTGGGAAGGGGGGGTGTTCAGTTTCTGGCTAGAATTTTTCAACTCAGTAGTTTTTAACTTAATACTTTTTTCTAACTAGTTGCCATAACATCCTATACCAGGTAGTCACAGCACCAGAATTAAGCACATTAAACATGTATAAAATCAACCTCAGACATAGTAGAGAATAATGGCTGACATTATGGGATCAGTATAAAAAAATAAATACATACTGTTTCACAACAGATAGAGCAAATGTGGTACCTATGCCCACACGCTCTTCTGTGCCATGGGAAGAAACACTACGAAACATGTCACTCCTTCCAACCTACCACAGGAAAGGCCTCAAAACCCTAACAAGTGTTCTAAGTAGTCATGACCAGTTAAAACTACCTTCAGGTTACAATCTATGCTTACTTAATAAGGCCATCAGCACTATAACTAATATGGCCATCAGTACTATAACTGTAATATGGCCATCAGCACTACAACTGTAATGGATTTACATAACACTGCAAGTTTCATAAATACAGCCATCCTTACGTCCATTCATGGGAGACTGGTTCCAGGTCCACTGAAGATAACAACATTCTCAGGTGCAGAATTGAAGTCCCTTATATAAAATGACATATTTGTACATAACTATGCCTGTCCTCCCTAAATACCTAATACAATGTAAATAGCTGTTATTATTTAGAAAATGAAGATAAAGGGAGAAGTCTGTATGTGTTCAATACAGACACAATTTCTTCTCAAATATTTTCCTTCTGAGGTTGATTGAATCCCTGGATACTGAACCCACAGACACAAAGGGACAACTGTACCCAATCATTATGAATGGTTGATTAAAATCTGAATAACTAGAAAAGAACAAGAACACTAATTAAGTGCAGTTAATTTTTCATGAAAACAAAGTGTTCCTGGCAGATATGTATCATTCATGGAACAAACCCTGAACATTCTTGGCTTCACATTTCTGTTACCACTTTCCTTCTATCAGAAATGTCCCTTCCCTGAGATGACTGTCCTCCAGATCTAGCTAAAAGAGTACATTTTTCACTAATCCCCAAGAAAGCTTCCTTGCCATGTTGCAATATGATCTGCATATGCTTAAATAACTTAATAATGACCAAACAGTAAGTATTAGTCTCTCTTGTTATAGCAAAAGCTTAAGTCAAGTCAATGTTGGTAGCGTAGACCTATAACCCCAGCTAATTGGGAGACTGAGGATGGTTACAAGGTTCTGCCTGCTATTTAATGACTTCAAGGCCAGCTTCAGTAACTTAGTGGCCTTGTCTCAAAATTAAAACTGGAAAAAAAAAAAAAAAAAGAGCTGGACAGGTATAATGGAACAAATCTGTAATCCCAGTTCTTGGGAGGTAGGGGTAGGAGAACCAAGGAATTCAAGGCCAGCCTAGGATGCATAGAGAGTGTGAAGCCAGCCTGGGCTATATAAGACCCTGTCTGAAAACCAAACCAAACCCAAGCAAAGGCTGGGGATACTGCTCAGTAGTAGAGTGCCTGCCTAACATGTACATGTTCCTAAATTAAGTCCCCAATGAAAGATGGATGATAGACAGATACTGTTGAAGTTGGGAACCAAGCCTTTCCCATCATCTTGGTCACCTTCCCAGGCCCTGGGCTGGTCAGTACTGGCTAGAGAAAGGGCTGGTAAGAGAATGTGTGGAAGAATCAACAGCAGCAGTTTCACAACTGGACAGGGAGCTGAGAATCCCTTTTTGCTCAATGCTAAGTGCTAAAGTCCTCCTGCCTCAGCCAGACTGGCATAAACAAGCTAATGTGTGCTGTGATGCCTGCCTTCAGAGAAAAGCTGGAGCAGGTTCTCTACCCACCCTTACCAGACATTCTGCAGGCCAGCAATATTCCCTTGCCCTTCTACACTCTCGTGAGCCTACGAAGTAATTTCAGAGTTTACCACTTTCCCAGTTCCTATCAAAAAGTTTTTCTAAACACATCCTTTCTGGCTAGCCTGTATTTGCTTGCTTCTACACCACTTCTTGTACCTCATCCATTTCATCTCATTTTGTTCAAATTCAAGTGATCTTTGTTCTCACTTAAAAACCCTCAGAACATTGAAAATAGTAGTGCAATTTTTCTCTCATGCAGAAATGTTTTATTCAGGGGCTGGAGAGATGGCTCAGCAGTTAAGGCATTTGCCTCCAGTGCCCTAAGACCCTGGGTTCAATTCCCCAGTACCCACATAAGCTAGACACACAAAGTGGTGGTCCTGGCATACTCTCTCCCTCTCCCTTCCCCCCCCCTCTCTGCTTGATAATGAATAAAATATTTTTAAAAGAAATGTTTTATTCATACCCATCCAATTTATGTATCTATACCACCTTAAAATTACAAATTGAGTAAAACAGCAAAGCTGCACACAATGAAGTCAAAATGCCAGAAATTCACCTTTAATTTACATTGTATCAGAATCTGCCTCCAGCTATGAGGTTAATAAGTATTAGTTATTTGATGTGCCAGACACTGTGCTCGGGCTATGGATACACAAATAACAAGGAGCGAGGCTTGGTCGGAGAGGGGCACTCAATATTGACAATGCAGTGTGATAAGTGCTACAGCCACTTAACAGTGGGGCTGATCCAAGACTGGTGCAGTGTCTATTTCCCTCTCGCCCTGGAAGTCAAAGAAGCTAAACATTATTGCATTGCCTTAATTTACACAGTTTGGAGCCTTGTTGCTTTGATTTGGAACTCTACATGCCTCAGATATGTGAACTAAGCATGGCTTGGCACAAGCATGTGGCCAGGGCCCTGCCTTCTTCCATCATTATGCAACCTTCTTTTCAGCTCTTATCCCAACCTCCACATGCACAGACAGACTTACCTTGTCTATTAACTATTCCTAAAATCTCTCTCTCATAGGGGAATTTACTTTACCAAAACAACCTTAGAATCACAAATCACTGATGTCTTACACAAATATAATTCCCATATTAATGATGTATTATCAACATTCAAAAATAGGCTCCTGTACGCCATTTCTGTCCCAGAGCCCCTGGATCTCAACTTCTATCATTCTCCCAGACCAGCACTTGACAAAGTCCATTTATTTAAGCCCTCACAGCTCTTGCTCTGGACTAAGGATAGAATACAAGCAAAACAGTGGCTGCATTCCCACTACCTCAAAGGGATGACTTGGAAGACAGAGGCCCTCCAAACTGGACGGCCCAAATCATTAAATCTTTGCATTACCCAGAACCGGTCTACTCTGACAACTTCCACACAATTCTCCATTATGACAGAAATAAAAATCAGGCCACATGTGCCAGATCTCCCCACCTCCAACCCACAAACCCAGAAGGCACTGGCTGCCAACACTTCTGCTACCCTCTCCTCTGGAAGTGCTCCACCTCAGCAGAGTTCCCTGGGGCACCACCAGGGCTTTGGAGCATCACCTGCAGGCTGACTGACTAGATCACTCTTTCTTCTGAAAAAAAGTTGGGGAGCCCTGAAACCAATCACTCATGGGTAAAAGCCTCTAGTTCCATCACTTCCTCAGCTTCCCACCTACACCTTAGTTAATGGCCAATAAAAATCATCTAGCCAGAGTGGTAACATATGCCTTTAATCTCCGCAGGGAGACTGATCATCATGAGTTCAAGGCCAGCCTGAGCTAGAAAGACCCTACCTTGAAAAACACACACACATCATCATCATCATCATCATCATCATCATCATCATCATCATCATCTCACTAATACTACCGAGAATTCAGTGAGTGAATCACACCCATTTTATGGTGTCAAACTACCCAAATTGCTCTGGAAAGCATGAAGGAAGAGTATATTCCTTGACTTGGTATTTTCAGTTCTCTAAAACTAATCCGGAATAACCACCTATGGTTAAATTATAGTATGTCCACTCAAAGTAGTCATTAAAAAGTCTGGAAAACTTTGTCACACACACAAAGGCAAGGACACACAACTACAGTTGCTTTGCATTAACACGGCAGGGCCATAATGCCTCCATCAAGCATGACTTACACGTGGTGATTTCTTTCATGGTCTGATTTCTCAGTCAGAGACGACAACAATGCCAGGGTGAATCTTATCCCCATAAGACACAATAAAACCTTTGTGAAGTGCCTAAGCACATATCCTGGAAATATTTTGTACCAGAAATTTGCAGTCTTGTATCCCAAGTCATTAGACACTATTTATGGGTCCTTTATAATGGGACCCACGCTTATCAGATCCCTGTAACAGCCCCGTGGGGAATAACCATAGCTTACTTGTGGATAGGGAGAAACAGCTACCCAAGGTTACTGAGGGCTTTCACTGGCTGCTCACTGCTCTTTATCTAGTCTTTAATTTTTTTTTATTTATTTGCAAGGACGGGGAGGGCATAGGTGTGCCAGGGTCTCTTGCCAATGCACACGCACTACCTGTGCATCAGGCTTCGCCTGGGTATCGGGGAAGAGCCCTCGGGCCGTCGGGCTTTGCAAGCACCTCCCCACGTCCCCGAGAAGGCCGTCTCCAGACGCCACGTCTCCAATCTCCAAAGGACACCGAGCGGTCCTGGAGACCCTGGCTCCCTCCCAGCCCAGATCCGAGCGCGCTCGGGAAAGTCGCCACGACGCTTTCACGAGACGAACGTGGCCGAGCCGCGGCCGTTGCGGAGGGCCCCGGGAGGGGGGAGGTCCCCGGCGGGCGGCCACGCGGGACCCGAGCGCGCGCGGGCTCCGCGCCCCGGGGCTCACCTTGAGCGTCTCGTAGGCGGCGGCCACCAGCAGGAAGGCGTCCTGGGCGCTGCGCGCGGGGTCGGGGTCGCCGGGCTCGGGCCGGTAGCGGTCGGGGTGGTAGCGGCGGGCCAGCTGGCGGTAGGCCCGCGCGATGTCGGCCTTGCGCGCGGCGCGGCTCACGCCCAGGACCTCGTAGCAGTCCCGCGAGCCGCAGTACAGCCCCTCCAGCAGCGCCGCGCCCGGCCGCGCCAGCAGCACCGGCGCCAGCAGCAGCAGCCAGCAGCGCGCGGCCAGCGGCGCCGCCATCGCCGCCCGGGGGCCCCGCTCGTCCCCGCGCCCGCCCTGAGCCACGTCTGCGGCGGCGCCTCTGCGCACGCGCACCGGGCGCCGCGCCCGCAGCCACTTCCTTCGCGACGGTTGCTAGGGGAGAAGAACGCCTCGGCCCCGGGCCACTTCCGCTCGGGGGTCTGAGGCGGAAGTGACACGTGTCCCGCCCCGGGGCGTGCGTAGCGGACGCGTGCGCGGAGCTCCGCGGTCGCGCGCACGGCCTCCACCTGCCGGGGCGGGACATCTGGTCTCGTGCCAGGCCAATTCGGGTCCCTAGCGACCACCGAGGAGTGGAAGCGATGCGGCCACCTCGGGGTCTTTACCGCAGCGGATTCGGGAGAAGAGCCCTGAGCCCAGGATGAGCGGGGTTTATGGGGATTGAAGCAGGGGTCGGGGGTTCCAGCGCAGTTACATGATTTAGCAAGCACATAAAGAATATGTTCTAAGCCGAGTGTGGTGGCGCCTTTCTTTAATCCCAGCACTCGGGAGGCAGAGGTAGGAGGATCACCATGAGTTCAAGGCCACCCTGAGACTACATGGTGAATTCCAGATCAGCCTGGGCTAGAGTGAGACCCTACCTGGAAAAAAAAAAAAAGAAAGAAAAAGAAAAGAAAAGAATATATTCTGGCTCTATGTGATGAGTTGACGCCACAGCATCCTGACCTCACACAGCTAAAGAAATGGGCACAAGGGCAAAATTTAAAGCTGAGGACGTGGCGATCGTGCAGTTTCAAAGTCTCCAAACAACATGCATGAGTCAAAATAACTTTTCAGAACACGAGCAATTTCCCCAAACATGCTTATCCATGATTCCTGCACTTGGGTTGCCTGCTCGTTGCCCAGGGCGACACTCTAACCTAGTGTAAACTATTCTCTGTCTTATCTTCAAGGCCTCCTTTCAGCAAGGTTTATTTTAAAATGGCTTTGCTTATGCTAAGACCATGTTATGCTTTATTGGGGGTCTCATTCTCACAATAACATCGGGGTGATACGTGTTAATATCAAGGAGATTTCAAAGTTATTTTTAAAAAAATATTTGTATGGGCTGGAGAGATGGCTCAGTGGCTAAAGGCACTTGCTTGCAATGCCCAACGTCGTGGGTTCGATTCCTCAGTACCCACAGTAAAGCCAGATGCAAAAAGTGCAGCATGCATCTGGAGTTCCTTTATAGCAGCACCTGTTCTCTCTCTCTCTCTCTCTCTCTCTCTCTCTCTCTCTCTCTCTCTCTCTCTCTCTCATCTGCTTATAAATAAATATTTTTATTTGCAAGCAGAGAGAGAGAGAAGAGAGAGAGAGAATGGGCACTGCCAGGAATTCCAGCCCTGTAAGTGAACTCCAGATACATGCGCCTCTTTTTGCAGCTGGCATTATGCAGGTACCAGGGAATCGAACCCCCATCCTTAGGCTTTGCAGGCAAGCACCTTAATCATTGAGCCATCTCTCCAGCCCTTAAGGTTATTTATTATTTTTAAAAAATATTTTATTTATTCATTTTCAAGCAGAGAGAGAGAGAGAAAGAGAGAGAGAGCGTACCAGGGCCACCAACTTGTGGGTCTGGCTTATGTGGGTCCTGGGGAATTGAACCCAGGGCCTTAGGTACTGGAGGCAAGTGCCTTAACCGCTGAGCCATCTCTCCAGCCCAAGCTAATTTATTATTTACAAGCAGAGAGATACAGACACAGAGAACATACGGGCAGGCCCACTCACTAGACACTGCAGACTCCAGATGCATGCGCTACTATGTGCACCAGGCATACTTGGGCACTGGGAAATCGAACCCTGGTAGTGAGGTCTTAACCACGGAGCCATCCAGACCCATCAAGGAGTTTTTCAAAGCCATGTCTCTAGGCCCTAGGCGCCTTCCTCTCACTAACCGAAAATGAACTCAAGACAGTTCTGTGTTGCTGTCAACTAGGAATCCTGAGAGTCAAGGGCCATTACTGATGTTTTGAAGTAGATCATTCTACTTCTGGGAAGAGCAGTGATATTCCCTGGAATATTGCCCTGTTCACATCAGATGCAGTAGTACCACCATTCGTGACGATCAAAAATGGCTCAAGGGCTGAAGGGATGGCTCAGCAGTTAAAGGTGCGTACCTGCCAAGCCTACGGCAAGGGTTTGATTCCCCAGTACTCAGGTAAAGCCCCACCATGGCTCTCACAATCTTTCCACCCGCTCTTCCGCTCACTTCCCTGAGTCGTGGTGGGTGAATATTAAGGCAACTTTAATGTTGAGAATTCAGGGGTCTTTGTGTTGAAAATCGTTGGTTTCTGTCTCACTGGCTTATCCTGTGTTGATTGAATGGCTGTGGCTGTGGGTCCCTTGTTCATCCCGTCATTCTCTGTGGGGTTCCATAAGATCCTCCACAATATGACTTTGGTGTCTCATCTCTTGCCAGGATCTGAGCTATTGGCCTACAGTTGGTTGGTAGGGTTAGATGGGCCACAGCTCTCTTGCTGCATCCTGAAAAATACAAACACAATCTCCATCGGAGAGGGAGATCAGTCTAGGTGCACAGACATACACAATTCTGGATTACCTAGATTCTATTTTTAGTAGCCTCTCCGTCAATTGCTCCCATAGTGCATCTTTTCTTGGGAGCCCAAGAGTCCAGGATCTGGTGCATGTCGCCCTAAATCCCCAGTTCCAGTTAAGGGCTCTCCCTCACTAAATGGAATATTTGGCCTAATTTAAAAGCTGTTGATTGTCTCCCATTCATCTAGTCTATGTCTTTTGAACAGGGAATTCAGCTCTTTTATAGTTATTATTGAATGATGAATACTATTCCCTGTTGTGTGGATTTGAAAGTATTTGATGTTTTCCATGCCTCTCTTGTTTATTATGTAACCATGGTTCATTCTTCCCTGTGGTCTCTTCAGTTCAGAAAATTCCTCTTATAGATCTGTTACCTCCTTCCTCATTTCAGTCAACTGTTTTGTTTTGTTTGTTTGTTTTAATGTTTTCATGGGATTCCTTCAGGAGTTTATTTTCTTCTTTGGTTTCTTTGAACACACAATCACTCTTTTGAATTCTTTTTCTGTAATTTCTTTAACATGACAATCTCATTTAAATTTAAATTTAAAATGACAAGCCGGGTCGTGGTGGCCCACGCCTTTAATCCCAACACTTGGGAGGCAGAGGTAGGAGGATCGCTGTGAGTTCAAGGCCACCCTGAGACTACATAGTGAATTCCAGGTCAGCCTGAGCTAGAGTGAGACCCTACCTCAAAAAACAAAACAAACAAAAAAAAATTTTAAATGACAATCTCATTTAAACCCTTTCTGAAGGATTAATTTTTGGAGGGGTTATGTTGCCTTGGTTTTTCTTGTTACTTGAGTTGTGATTTGTGCATCTAGATCTGGTTGTTTGTTGAATTTATTTCTTTACATTTTCGTTCTTTCTTCCTTTCTTTTAACTCGCTTTTATTCTTTCAGAGTGAGGGCTTACACTGATCAAGAGATTCTAAATTGATGTGGGTTACAGTGCTAAATTATTGTTCAGGACTCCAGACTCCAATCCTAGTACTCCCTGTGTTTACCTTTTACCAGTTCTGTGAAGAGGTTAAAGACTCTTGGGTGTGCCTAGCTCCCCAGGGATGAGGAGCAGGCCAAAGTCCTGCAGGTATACAGAGCTTGCTAGAGAAGAAGGCTGGGCCAAAGGCCCACAGATGTATAGAAGTTCCCAGAGATAAAGAACAGGCCAGATGGGGCTGGAGAGATGGCTCAGCAGTTAAGGCACTTGCCTCCAGTGCCCAAGGCCCTGGGTTCAATTCCTCAGTACCCACATAAGCCAGCCCCACAAGCTCTGGTGTTTTCTCTCTCTCTCTCTCTCTCTCTCTCTCTCTCTCTCTCTCTCTCTCTCTCTCTCTCTCTCTCTCTCTCTTTCTCTCCCTCCCTCTCCGTATATCTCTCTGATAGAAAATGAATAAATAAAATAAAATAAGATAAAAAAATAAATAAGTATGAAAATGGAATTAAAAAAAAAGAGCAGGCCAGAGACACAGGATGGGCTGGAGGCTAGAGTGCCCAAAGATGAAAGGCAGGCCAAAGGATAATGTTCTTGCCCTTTATACATAACAGAAATTGACTAAATTCATCTTTTTAAAATGTGTGAAAACAATCCTACAATACACTATTTAAAAAATATATTTTATTTATTTATACACAAAGACAGAGAGAAAATATGAGATTGAGCACAAGAGGGTCTCTAGCCCCTGCAAAGGATCTCCAGAAGCATTTGCCACTTTGTGCATTTGACTTTATGTGGGTACTGGGGAATTGAACCCAGGCTATTAGGCTTTGCAAGCAAGTGCCTTTAACCATTGAGCCATCTCTCCAGCCTCAAATTCCCACTTTAGTGTCTGGCTGTTGGAAGCCCAGACTGCAATGCTCTGAGTTGCAGTCAGCATTCTTGTTGCTGCGCAGAAAGAACCCAAGCAAAAGCGGCTTGTAGAGGAATGGGTTTATTTGGCTTACGGACTTGAGGGGAGACTCCATTCTGGCAGGGAAAACGATGGCATGAGCAGAGGGCTGGACATCACCTCTGCCACAGCACTGCAAACAGCGGCAGGAAGGTGTGCCAAACACTGGCAAGGGGAAGCTGGCTTATAACCCCATAAGCCC
>PVHP010005581.1:0-56715 GCA_004024765.1 Zapus hudsonius
AGTCAAAGGGAAGGTTTATGACAGGTCTTTGGATAAATACACCCATTTTGGTTATATATAATGTCAGTTTTTTCAATATTTCTTCAAGTCACTTCTGTGTTTCTTATAGCTACTTGCTTCATCATTTTTCTTTATCCTTCTGCATTTATTTATATACACATTTATTGTATATATACAAGATATATCTCATTATATGATATTGTTTTATGCATTGACTTTTAATGAACTATATGCACTTTTAATGTATTTCAATTTCTTCATATAGGAAATTCTATTATCTTACTTTATAATTTTCATTATTTTTCCTTATAGCCTCATAAATACAACAAAGATTATTCAAATGTCCTTATCTCTTCTGCTGAATATTTAGAAATCCATTTTTTGGCAATTATAAGTAATGTGAAATGTTTGCATATGAATTTTGTGCTGCTTGGAGTTTAACTTTAGTGTGAATTCCTAGAAGAGTCATTTCTGGGAGAAAATGAGAATTCATATATAGCATTGTATAATATTGCCAAATTTCCTTCCCCAGGCTGCATTAACTTTCAAAGTTTTGTCAACATAGTGGGTGATACATGATATCTCAATTTAGTTTTAATTTGCATTTGAACATCTCATAAATTTGAAGTTCATTTTAATATTGTTCTTGGAAATTGTTCATATCAATTACTTACTGTTTGCATTATTCCATGGGCTTTACAGGATTTGGGATTCTTCTCATTGTTCAAAGTAATTTTATATCAAAGATATGAACCTTTACACCTGATGCAATACTAATACTGATACATTACTAATAATGATACATTAATTACTAATACTAATACTAATACATTACTAATAATGATACAATACTAATACTGCCTTTTTAATTTGACAGCTATCTTTAAACTTCATTCATTAAGCTGACTTTTGCTAGATATGTTGTTTCCAATGAATCTTACATAAAATTTTAAATTTAACTTTTATTAAATCCATATTTTGATTTGAGATATTATTATCACTTTTATAGTTTTTTTCATTTTTGTTTAGAATGATAAGCATCATATTGTTACTTTTGTGTGATATAAGAACTAGATCTAACAGTGCATTTTTGAAACAGCTACTCCATTATTTGCATTGTCTATCTTTTCACTTTGTTAATTTGAGTTGCCATGTTTATTATACAGCTGATGGGATAAGTTAGGTTCTGCTTTCTGACTTTTCATCCTATGCTAGTTTCTTCCATGTCTTGCCTGTTGACTTGTGAGGCTCCCCTGCAGAGGCTTGCTCATTTGTGTTAATGTCTGTTAGAGCTGACACTTTATAGATCCTCATTTCCTATAGTTTCTGAGCAATTTGTGTGTATCTTTCCATATGGAATTTATTATTAACTCCATAAAATCACTTTGAAATTCTCTTTTGTATCACACACAATTTGTAAATTGCTTAGAAAGAGCAACAATTCTGATGGCTGAGTGCGCTCCGCAACATTTTTAGTTTTAATCCATGAGTACATGTCCTGTTTTATTGATGGTGGCTTTAAGGAGAAAACTGGAATCATGGTAAAAACTGATATTTATCATTCTCTCAGGACAAGAACTTTCCATTTGTAAATAAACTCTATGGTAATTGCACTGGGTAGGAGAGAGAGTAGGTGTCAGAATAATAAGATATCAACTATGCTATAGACAAAGCTGATCTTGAATTTTTGGGTCTGATCCAGAACAAAGTCAATAGAAAGAAAACTGTCTGACAGAGGACAGAAGAGCCAGAAAGATGGTTGAATGTTGTACAAAACAATATAATCCCTCTCAGGTCCTGACTATAGCTCTGAAACCCCATTAGAGTCCTCCCTGAATCATAATAAAGCACTGAGTTGAATTTAAGTTCAGGGCACACATGGGAAGCAGAAAAGGTCTGGGTAGCACTGCATCGTAGGGTCCTTTAAATAACAAATGTTTACCGTGTATCATCTAACTGTGTGGTAGGTTAGAATGTGTGAGATTTAAGGAGCCTAATATATTTAAATGGCTGTAAACATTACACAGTATATGCATATGTTAAGATAGCACATGATAACTCATCAATAAGTACATTTTGTTTTTATGTATTAGTTTAAAAAGAAAATCATTACAAAATATCATAGTGAATGCATTGCCTATTCAACAACTAAATAAATATAGTAAAAGAAAAACAAAAAGCAAAAATGTAGCAATTCATAAGGCAAACCCAAATGTAATACCAATTTAAATGTCCAATAAGAGCTTGCTAAAAAGTTAATGAATGCCTCATATACCTAGTATGAACATTGGTTAAATAAGACTTCAAACTAATTTAATTTAGTTGACCTGTTTATGAATAAAGTTGATCCCCCCTCCATGCCCACGAATGGAAAAACAGTCAAGGGTAAGTCACTTTTACATACTAACTTAAAAATGAACTCAGGAGTGGTTGTGTTCTTGGGGCTAGAGAGATTACCGAGTGGTTAAGAGCCCTTTTTCTTCAAGAATGCAGGCCTGAAAGATTGGGTATGACCACACACATAACTCTGGACCTAGAGAGGAGCAAAGACAGGAAAATTGCTATGGCTCCTGAGAAAAACAGCAAGCTCTTGGATCAGTAATAGACTCTGGCTCAAGTGTCAATTAACTGTGCTTATTTCCTTTAGTCCATGCTGTGAACTAACTTGGTTGGAGAATAATTTTTTCTATTTATTTACTACTACTACTAATGATATTATAATTTTTCAGAAGACAGTGAAAACTGGAGAGAACCAAGATCCATGAATACAACATAAGAGCCATCTCAAGCACATCTGCCAGGCCCCATGGGAAATGGTGATTTAAACATGAGTACTGCTTCAGAACCATGATGATAGATGCTGAGGACACTCAATACTCATCAAAGCAGAAACTCAGAGGATATAGAGAGCTAATATTGACTTAGATTTATACCACACCTGTCAAGGCTCAAGGAACCTTGTGGAAGAGGGGCAGACAGATTATAACAGCCACATGGAGGGAAGACATTCCTCCCTTCTCAGAGACTGGCTATTTCTCACTCCATGATGAGAATCCATAACCCCAATGAGGAGAGTCCTCAGTGAGATGGAGTTGGAAAGAAGGAATCAAATGGGAAAGCATGAGAATGAATGGGGCCAACAAGTGGTTTGTTGATGCAGTAAAGTTCATAATTAATAAAAAGGGATATTCAGGAAAAAGCCAATGGACAGAATAGCAATGGATTGGGTAGCCTACATACTTCTGTGGCCACAGTAGATGACCCATCACTCACTGTTGGAGAGTGCTGTACCAGCATGTACACATAAATACAACACACACACACACACACACACACACACACACACACACAAAGGTGATGATGGTTAATGACAGGTGTCAATGGGTGTTAAAGTGTGGGTTCTAGGTTATGCTTCTGAGACAGTTTCTAGCAGAGACCTGCTTGGTTTGCCTGGACTGACTAAGGAAGATCTTCACTCACTAATTGTGTGGGGAGAGCCATTTTCCATCCAGTGGTTAAGGATCCAGATACAGTCAAAATACAGATGAGATGCAAAATCATTTCTCTCTTTCACCTGCTTCTGGACCTGGAGTGTCTCATTCTCCCATCGTTAACATCAGAAATCTAGGTTTTTCAGACTGTGCTCCAAACAATCTTGGGCCATGATGGAGAGCTCCACTGTTGGCTCTCCAACTTCTCAGACCTTCAGACTGGAAAGAATGTCACTGCCTTTCTTCAGCTTTCATATGGCCACTCTAAAGTGACACTTTACTTAATAAGGCTTGACTCATATATACTTATATCTCTCAATGGTTGTATATCTCTGGAGAACCTTGACCTATATAGTCAGACCTCCCCAACACAAGGTATCCCATCATTCACCTAATATGATTCTTCCAGAATTTTGTAGGTAAACATGTGTAAGTGAAAAAAAAATTCTTTCAAAACTGAGGAAGAACAAATTTGACAGATCCTCATGATCAGAAAGATTGACTATGATTAGCAGATTTTGAATATATTAAAGTTTCATGTAATTCCTAATAACCAAATGAAATACCTATAGTTGACTTACCTACCAACCTGACTAATTGAGAAATTGAAATTTAGAAAGACAAGGGGAATTGGGGAATTCGGGATAACAACGCATGGTTTGCCCACTAAATAATGTAACTCATTATGGACAATAAATATTTATTAAAAAAAGAAAGACAAAGCATTTTTCACAAGGCCATATAACTAGCAGATAGCAAAATTTTAATTTTAAAATAACAAAGTTTGATTGCAGAGGACCAAAAAATCGCCACTCTGCTTCCATGACTATTTCTGCCTCTGGCCTAAGTGGTTACTCACGAACTTCAGAAGAGAATGCATAAGAAGCAAAGGCATTTGAAAATGACAATGTAGATTTCCTTTGAGGAGGTACACTGAAAAAGACCCACATCATTTCCATTTCATTTCCTGCCAGATAATAAAAGAACACATGCCAAAAACTAAGAAGAGTAAAGCTCAGAACAGGACTCTCCAAGCAGCTTCTCAGTTCAGGAATAACATGACCCACAAGTGGAAGGTCATTGGTTCCTGTCTTATCTCTTGTTTATGACAACATTGACTATTTTTAGAACTAAAGTACATGTGTGGAAAAAAAAAGAGTGAAGAAAGAGAATTTTTGTAGCCTGTTTATAATTTGTTTTGTTTGGAAGAATCGGGTAATTCATATATTTTACAACTCTCCTAATTTTACCGTTGTTGCTCCAAAGGCACTGCTGTAGGATCTCTTAATACTGAACTAATTAATCCATGCTGTACAATGTCTTCTTTCTTCAGTGAATGTTTGTTGGGCACTGCCAAGATGCAATAAAAGAAAATTAAAGTCACCAAGGAGGCATAATTTATGGCATTTTTCCCCTAAAGACTGCTTTTAAATAACTTTCACTCAGAACAATGTCATCTGGTACACATCGTGTTATTAATAAATGGTGTAGATAAGATGAATTGTGTTAGCAGCGATAATGCAAGTTGGGTGCATATTGCATTGTGTGAAGAAATGGCTTCTGGGGGAGCATATGGGAGTCCCTCTCTCTTCACATGAATCTGGGGGATCTGATGAGACTGCAATCAGGAATCACTCAGACCTTTGTATGTGGTGAGCTGGAATCAGATCCACTCCCATCCTCAGTTGGATTCTGACGAGGAAGGATTGTTGCACAGAGCTGGGGTTGTAGTGTAGAGCGATTTGTGTACAGCATGTACTTTCCTCAATTCCTTGGAGAGAGTCAAGTCCTAAAGGTCTTGTAGTGGGGAAATCGGTTTTCTGTCCCTCTGAGTATCCCTCTGCCTTGAAAATTTCTTATATATACCATACCATCATTTGCCACCATGTCTGGATGTCTGTTATATGTGAAATCTTGTTTCTCCACAGGAGATGATAAAGGGGTAGCCAAAAAAAAAAAAAAAAAACAGAGACAAAAGTGAATGAATTGTATGTTAAGATTTACAGAACTAGGAGAGAGATAAAGTATATGAGGGACAGAAAGCAAAATCAAAAGCCAGAGGTATAGAAAAGCAGGTACCTGATTTTAGAGAATAAATCACATTACTGGAGAGGGTGACAGTTAATGGACTGAATGTGGCAGGAACAAAGGGGAACACACAGTTGTGAGTTCAATTCAAACAAACCTGGTGACTTTGTCTACGTGTTTAACTTTTTTGACATTTGATATTATTGAAGAACATTGCATTATTCATTAGCATATAGCATATCAGTTTTTGGTTTCTTTGACTTATTTTTTTATCAACAAAATCCAATCCACGAAGATAAAGCAAATCAATAATAGCCATAAATTCTGCTTAGCCTGCTGTCCAATCATGATCCCCAGGATTGGATTTCCTGTCTGGCTCTTGTCACTCAATGTTACATTTGTAACATACAATTTTTATTGATCATAGCAAAATTTGCAGACACTTTGACCTCATTATAGTAGCATAAGCCATTCTTATGAAAGGTCATTTTTTTATTTTTGAAGAAAATTATTAGTGTATATTTATTGTGTAAAATAAAACAATAGACTTCATGATGACGTTCCATGCCTGCATATCATGTACATTTATGCATCCTTTCATCACTGTAGACCACTTCTGAGGTTTCTTTCCTCTCCCCAGAAACATCATCCTCTGCTTTCAGCCATTACTTTTAGTTTGTGGGGAACTTCCATAATGATTTTTGATGTGTTTGACTGAAGATATCTTGCCATCAACAGTATATGAGAGTGCATTTCTTATTTTATGTGCTACCTGAACTTAAATTTATATGTGTGTACATACATATTTAAATGGTGGGGTGGAGCAGAAAAAAAAAGACAGCAGAAACAATAAGATCCCTGGGGCTTTCTGACTAGCCAATCTAACTATTTGGTGGGTTCTACACCTTTGAGGGACTCTATATCTAAATAATGTGGATCATATTTTTGGAACAACTTCAGAGACTGGTCTCTATTCTCTACAGGGGCAGGTGCACACACTCCTCCACACACATGTGCACCCTTGTACATGAAAAGACATACACATACACAAAATAGAATCACTATGACAGACCTACAAGGTATGGTCTATGGCTGTGTTTAGGTCTTGTGACATAATTTTCTTAGCTGTAGGACTAAGTGTGCTTCTTAGGACAAGATCAGTCCTTGTTGCCAGATTAACTAGATTCTGCTAGCGTTCAGAGTAGATGACTACAGCACCTTGCCACCACCAGTTAGGACATTTGTGATTGGCACTGTGATAACATCTTGATATATCAAATCTTTGTCATTGTGTTGCTTAGAATTTTGCAATGATATCTATATTTTCACTTTGTATTTTCTCAGCGGTTGATCAGTTTTATCATTCTGCACAGTTTTATTGGCCACATGGACCTTGTACTTGTGCACTACTAAATTCAATCTGCTTACTCTCCTAAGACATTTCTCTATTTTTACTCAATTTTAAGAAATAATGACACACAAGTGTACTCTGTCCAAAATATGATAAATATTCTGGTCACTAGATTCACAGCTGAACTTGGGGTCTTCTAAATTACTCTTATTTATTATTTATCTAAGGATTATGTGTTTATTAGAGAGTGGAAGTGAGTATGGGTGCACACGTGACTACAAAGCATCCCGAGATGCAGGCACCACTTTTCATATCTGACATTATGTGGGTAAAGGGGAATTAAACCAGTGCTGACAGACTTTGCAAGCAAGTGCCTTTAAGGATTGAGACGGTTCCTCGGCCCCTATTTTCTGTCTTTGGTGTGTGCGTCCATGTGTGTATGTGCAGTCTGTATATATGGTGTATGCATACGTATGTGAAGAAGCATGTGCCCATACACATTCATGAGACAGAGGAGACTGCTGTGTGCCCTCCTCTACTGCTCTGGAGCTTTTGTCTTTGCAAGCCCTAGCAATTGTCAGTCCAATCTCCACAGGAGTGAGGATATAGGGCTGTATGGCAAACCCCAGCTGTTTACATGAGTGCAGGGAATTCGAGCATCAGTGGGCTCAGGTGATCCAAAGGCTCTCTTAGGACCTCATGCTTTTATGGCAAGTGCTCTTACCCTCTGAGCCATCTCCCCAGTGTGAAATTTGTGGGTTTTGTTGTTGTTGTTTGATGAATGGCCCACACTGGAGCCCATACTGTAGCCTCAGGCGGTTGCCTCAAACTCCTACTTCTGCCTCCTTAGTGCTAGGACTAAAGGTGTGTACCACCATGCCTGGCTGAAAGTTGTGTCTTTTAATCAAAGTTCTCAATTTTATATGCTACAGATTATGACACTGTGTAAGAGAATTTAGGCCAGCACAAACAAAACAGTGTTTTTCCCAATTCTTTTGCATATTTCATTGGATCTACTACTTACTTAAGTTTGTGATGAGATAAGAATTCGGATTCAGTTTTCCATAATATGGATATCTAATTTCTTTTAATTTTGTGTGCACCTGTGCATGGACTCATAGGCCTATCTTGGCTAGCAAGTGGTGTTCCTTCCTTCCCTCCTTGTCTGAAACAGGATCACTCCTATAGTTGTGTTGCCACTGGGAAAAACCAGTTTAGCTGGTTCATCATCCTTTGAATTCTCTTGCATTCACTCCCCACTGCTATAGCAATTTGGAATAATACACACGTGTGTCACTTTGTGTCTGGCTCACCATAAGTGTTGGAGATTGAAACTCTGGTTGGAAAGCTTGCAGTGAAAATGTTTTTAACTCCTGAGCTACTTCCTCAGCCCCTGGATATCCAATTTCAAAACCTCATTAAGCAAAAGATCAAAGTTTATCCTTTTGTTACCAAGCATACTAATTACTTTTATGTATCTGTCACTACAGTTTCTGAGGGAATAACAAAAAGAGCAATGATTTACTTTTGGTTTATGGAATCGGGCGGTCCCATTCGTGTTTGCTGAGTCAACTTCATGGCAGTTCTAGTATGAGGTAGAGAAGGTAATTTACCTTATAGTAGACAGAGACTAGAAGGAGGAGGGATCAAGGCAAGGTTTAATTTTCAAAGGCTATTGATGTTGTTCTTCTTGCTAGACTCGAGCTACGAAAATTTCTGTGACATCCAAAAATGGCAGTGCCACCTATATACCAACCACTCAACACATGAGCCCATGGGAATACCAATAAATTCTAGGTCAGTTTCCACAAACTCTGCTTTGTTTCATTGTTTGGTTTTCCTCTCTTTTTCCAAAACCATGCAACATTATTTCTTTTATTTGTAAGTTTTCACATTTGTAGTTAAAACTTTATCAACTACATTCTTCTTCAAGGTTATTTTATTTGGTCCTTCACAATTTAGTGAAAAAAAATTTTAAAGACCTGATCAATTTCTGGGAAACACTGGGATTTTCATTTTAATATTATTAAGTTTGTGGGTTAATTTTGAAAGAATTATCATCTCCACAGAATCTAATCTGACAACCAATAAACAGGATTTATCTTTCATTTTGCTTAAGTCTCCTGTAATTTCTCTCAAATATTTATTGTAGTTTTCAGCATTGGTGTGCTCTTGTGTATAGGCAAAATCCTGTTACAAATATATTGCCTTAGGGTGTTGAATTTTCAGTACTAAAATGAAGTTGAGTCTGGATACATTCCAGATATCCTTCATTAAAAAAGAAACTGTTGTATACCCATAAAAAGGAATTTTGTTCAGTATTTACAAGAAATGATATCATTTCTTTCATGATTTACAAATAATGAGATTATCTAGCCACACACAAAGTTAGAATGGAATCAAATGCATATTATGCTGGGAAAAATCATTAATTATAACATCTATATCATGCTATATAACAATTATACAACATTATGAAAAAGACAAAATTACAGTTATGATAAAACTAAGTATTCTTTGTTAGAATTAGAATGTCTCATTTTTTGGATTCTGACTGATATTTCATTGTAATTCTCTGTTTTCCAAGAATGACCAAGACCACCTTTCCCAATTATCTCCTCCCTGGAATGGCCCAAAACCACCTGTCTGATTATCACTTCCCTGAAGTGGCCCAAGCTCCAAGGCAAGGTAAACCTCCCTGCAACCAAAGAATTCCAATGACCCCCACCTCCCTATAAGTATCTATAAGTATCCTAGTCTGTAAGGGAAGTGGCTTCTGACATACCTGGTCAGTGCACTTATCAGGCTTTCACAAATAAAGTCTGTCTTAGCTGTTGAGCTGAGTCTTCTCTCTTCTTTCTTTCTTTTTTCCCAACAGGCTTGAGCAAAGGAAAGCTTGGGGAATGGTCGAAAAGATAAATATGACAAATTTAAGGAGACCATAAAAATTTGTATAACCCTGTACTGCTGGATAACAGGAAAGTGTGTATTTTCTAAATCATATAATTTTACCCAGTAACAATAAAACTTAATGTACCTATAACAGTAAGCACTTTATTTATGCAATTGGGAGAGGCCAAAACTGAACAAAGAAAGTGATTAAGCAATCTAATTTTATCCTAAGACTGTGGATCTACTTCAATGAAGAGGCTATGGAACAGATGACAATCTAAGTAACTTTTGAACCAAAATGTATTTTGAAACGTTTTTATTGGCTTAATATATATATGGCCTGTGTCTGTACTCCCTCTTTCATAATTTAACTGTTGACTTCACAATTGGGACTTGGTGGGTTTGATGTGTGGCATTCAACTGGTTTGTTCTTCTAGTGTTGTGCTCTGCCATTTAAGATCCACTTAGAGGGTTGGGAGGTGTACTTGTGTTGAGTTCCCCTGAGCAGTGTGGGCCAGGTGTTATGGATTTCACAGGCAACGTTGGGCACTCAGTTGGTTTTTTTGGGACTGTGTGTACCCTCAGATATACAGCTGGCCAGATGAGTGTGTTGTGGCCAGTGGTTGGGGCTTAGTGATCCCACAGTCTAGTGCCTTTGCAGGCTAGCATGAATCTGATTCACCCACAGACAAAAGCTGTGCCTGTACATGTGCACAAGCGCTGTGGGTGGGGTGCACCTATGGAGTGGCTCTGGGTTCCTAGGACCTGTCTGAGGCAGGCCTGTCAGCTACCAGGCTTGCTGGGTTCCTGAGGTCTGCCTGGGACTCGTCTGAGGCCTCGAAACTATGGGGAAGCATAGGGTTCCTGGTACCTGCCTGGGACATGTCTGGGGCTGGCCTGGCAGCTACGGGGCAGCTCGAGGTTCTGGTACTCACCTGGGATGTGTTGGAGGCTGGCCCAGCAGCTAAGAGGCAGCACAGGGTGCCTGAGGCCTGCCTGGGACCTGACGGAGGACGGCCTGGCAGCTACAGGGCTGCACAGGATCCTGGTACCCACCTGGGACCCATCTGAAGTCCGCCTAGAAATACAGGGAAGCGTGGGGGGTCATGGTACCCTCCTGGGACCTGTCTGAGGCTGGCCTGGCAGCTACGGGGTGTCACGGGGGTCCTAGTACCAGCTTGGGACCCGTCTGAGGCAGGCTACTACCTACCCAGCAGTTACTGGACTGCATGGAGTTCCCACCTGGTACCTGCCTGAGGCCGGCTTCACCTCTACTGGGCTGCACAGGATTCCTGGTACCCACCTGATACCACCTGAGGCCCACCTGAGGCAGGCCACTACATGCCCTGCAAGTTATGGGGCAGCTGGGACCTGTCTGAGGCAGGCTGGCCCTGCCCAGCGGATGCAGTCTGTGTGCCCCGGCTAGGTCTGCCTGCCCATGGACTGGTGTTGGCCTGCGTGTGTGTGGAAAGGAGTGTGCCCAAGGATCAGGCACTGTGCGGGAGGGAAGGGGCCCCAGGAGGGAAGTGTGCTGAGCCGACTAGGGCTCAGGTCAGGATGCTGCTGGAAGGAGATAATGGGTGATGGCGGGAGATTGTAGTGGAGGTCAGCTCTCCATTCCTCTGCTGGAGCAGAGAACCATTGGGGAACCCAGTGTGGGAGCTGGGGAGGGGGTGTGTCTCCAAGCTGTTTTCTCAAACCTTTTCTGGGAGGGTCCTGGGAAGTATGCTACTCATCAGCCATCTTGCTCTGCCCCACCAAAATGTATTTTTGATTTTGAAGGCAAAATAACCTTCACAACACTGAGTTCTATAGTCTGATTCATTGTTTTTTTTGTTTTTTTGTTTTTTTTTTTCATGAAGAAAGACCAGTATTCATGTTCAATGGAATTAACCAAACAAATGGATCATGGGCAGTAGAAATTGTATTGTTTTTTCTGTTGAACTGAGTGATTATAGACAAAAATGCATATAAGGAATATAAAATAACTTATGTGGTGTGCTGGAGATATGGCTTAGTGGTTAAGGCACTTGCCTTCAGTGCCTAAGGCCCCCGGTTCAATTCCCTAGTACCCACATAAGTCAGATCCACAAGGTGGTGGCCCTGACTCTCTTTCTCTCTCTCTCTCTCTCTCTCTCTCTCTCTCTCTCTCTCTCTCTCTCTCTCTTTCTCTCTCTCTCTCTCTGCTTGAAAATGAATAAATAAAATATTATTTAAAAATTACTTATGTGATAATAGATTAGAATTAAAGAAATAATTATGAATTAGCTGAGAGAAACCCACAATCAATACCAAGAAGCACACCTTGAAGCTAGAATTCAGTTTTCAATACCTATATCCAAGGCACAGAATGAGAGACCCACAGGGACAAATGCTAACAATAGGATGGGGAAGAAAACAAAAATCAAGATAAATCTACATCACTTTGACATATCAAAGACTAAAAGCATACTAGAAAAAAATACAGTGATGATAGATTTTTTTTTTGCAGAAACAGTAAGCAAAAGCCACCTAGAACAAAATATCTAATGACCAAATTTAGATAAAATGTAAAACCTTAATCAAAGAGTACATACCTATCCACTGCCCATGCTGAGATAAAAGACAAGGTTTAATATAAATGAATAGTAGAGAAAGACAAAGCTATACACAAACTCAAGTAATTTATGTATCGATACCACCATCGCAGAGAAGAAGCAGCTCCCCTGTTGTTAAATTTTGCTTTCATTGTGACTCTTTTCAAAGAATATAGTTCAAAAATTAGGGATAGTTTTATTTCATCATTTTCAAATTTAACCTATTTTATATCATTTTTCTTGTCTTATCGCTATCACAAATACTTCAAGTACTAAAGTAATATATTCAATAAGTACAGGCTGTGATACAAGATAGGAAAACAGGAAGGGGGAACCAGGGGTATTGAGAAAGGTTGTAGTGAGACTCTGGTGACATAATAGTCAGTGGAAATGACAATATGGAGGAAAAGGAATAAGAGGAAGGGGGAAGGGCATGGATAAAAGAGGGTGGAGTGGAAACAAATACCATAAAAGCCTAATCTTTATATGCCAACAAAATTTCAAAATTTAAGAAAAAGAATACCATTGAAAACCAAGGAGTCCTTAGAAGCAATACTTGAGTGAAATGGTCAATATCACATCAACAGAAAAAAAAATCATATGAATTGCCCACTTCTGCTGGCACAGACCTATAATCCCAGCATTTGGACAGCTACTCCAAAACATGGTAATTTCAAGGCCTGCCTGGAATATATAGTAAGAATCTATCAAAAGACATGATAGATAAATGATAGGACTATGATAGCTATAGATATATAAATAAATAGATAAGATTAGTTGTATGCCTCTTTGATATAATCTGAAGAAAGTAATATTTTATCTCTATGTTCTTTATGTTGTCAAAACCTATACCTGTAATCTAGTCCTGAGAAATGTAAGAAGCAACTTTTTGTTGACAGATGTTACACAGATTACAAGATCAGGGCTCTGCAAAATTCAAAGGAATTTCTGGAAACTATTAAAGCACAGAGAAATCTAAGAAAAAAATGATGTATGAATGGAAAGCCATGTGGCAGATTAGATGGGATTCTGAAACAGACAAAGCAGGAAAAGTAAGGAAAGCTACATAAGATGTGTGCTTTAGTTATTGTAACTGCTTCAGTTCTGGCCCAAAAATCCTAACATGTATATCATGCTAATATATTGTATTAATAATGATGGGAAATTCTGTACTATTTCATAATATTTTATAAATCTAAAACATAAAATATAAAGCTTAATCAAAAGTGATCTTGAACATTTTTGTTTATTTTTCTCATTTTCATATGTATACAGGCCTTCAAGGGGTGTGTTTCTATAATGCCTTTGAATACAGAAAAACATTTAGTTCACAGCATCTGGAATGTGGGTCATGATTTCTTATGGGGTTCAGTAAATGAAATGTTGGAATTTGAAACTTTTGGAAACAGTAAAGGAAATCTGAACAAGCAGCATCCAGAAAGTAGTCAAAATCAAATACCATGAAACAAATAAGTGTCCAGTGGTGTTCCTCAATTGCATCACATGACTTCACTGTGGCCTTAATTCTGAACACATTATGTGCACTTTACTTTGCACTTGTCCTCACTCTGCCCAGTGCCGACAAACAACCAGTGCATGAAATATCTCTGCTCAGATTCCAGACTAGTAGGTGTTTTCAATTGCAGTGTTTCGACTATGATTACAATTCTTTGCTCTTTCAAAGATATGAAAGCTTAATTACAGAAAGCAGAGTCTTTTATTATTTTCTTCCCTTCATTCATCAGCAAAGAAGTCCCAAATTAATTTATTTTGGGATTGTATTTAGGATGTTCCTTCAAAAACAACACAAAGTGGCACATGCATCTGTGACCAAAGCAATGGGAGGTGGAAAAAAAGAAGGCTCTGGAAGCTCATGGGCTAGTTATATTGGTATACACCCACTGACAAAATCAAATCATTGTCTCAAACAAAAGAGGAAAGAAATGACAAATACCTTAAGATTGCCGTCAGACCTCCACACGTGCACCAAGGCACATACACTCCCATACACATAAATAATAAACATTCACACATAGGTACAGATGCACACAAATATGATAATTAGAATAATGTGTTTGTTGTGTTCAGTGTCATAAAGCATCAATACATAGGGCTAGAGAGATAACTTACTCAAAAAAGCACTAGAATTTTAAGTATGAAGCCAGCCTCGAGGTTGTCCTCTGATCTTCACATGCAAGTGCAAATGTGCTTGCACCTGCCCACACAAACCACACCCCACAAACCACATATACTTATCTATGCCAAAAAAGACTCAATGAATGGATCTTGGCTTTAGATTTTGTACTATGGATGTGCAGGGAGTGGAATTCTCAGCATTAGAGAGCATGAGAGATCAAAGGATTTACCAACTCCAAGGCATGTTGAGGATGCTCTGGATCCATAGCACCAAGTATTCAGCAATCCTTCAATTCTTTCTGTAAAAACAAGCAAGTACTTGTGCCTTACTAGTATTTCAATTTTCTTCTGTCTTTGACAAATGGTAAATCTATATAAATATGTACCAAAGAGTATTTTTACACATGTACCTAGCTTACATATCTAAAACCATAGGAATGAATAAAAGTTTCTCTTGAATAAAGGAGTCAAAGTGGAAAAGTTTCAGGAGTTCCATATAATTCATTTATTACATAGATCCTTTCTGCGTGATGTGGTTTTAGATTTTCCTGGCAGGAGAGTCAGATGATTTGAAAATGACTATGTTCTTACCTCCATCCCGTTACTATGACTTCTCTGTCATCTCTCGTCTTAAGACAATGTGCAGAACATCCAGTTCCATCGGCTATTTCCAGTAATACCTTTTCAGATTTGGGAATCATATTCATGCTAGCTTCAGAAAATGCATTTAGAAATTTGTCTTTTTACATTATTATTCATAAGTGTTTGATCAAGATTAGTATTTTTTCTTACATATTAAAAGAAAACAGTGCATTCCAATAGATTGATGTTTTCCTAAGTGAAATATACTTGTTCTAAAGCATTCTTAATTTGATTAACAGACACAAGAAATTTTCAGGCTCTGTTTATTAACTATAAGATTTAACTTTACTTTCTGAATATTTTGTTGTTTCAATTTGCTTAAAGTATTGTATTTTTGTGACATGATCATCTATATGTTCTATTTGTACCTGTGAGATTTGTAAAGATGGTTCTTTTGTTACATTTTCAATAATTGCATAGCAATATAAGGATTAATACAAATAAATAATTATAGAACCACTGAATAAATATATGAGTAAAGGCAGCAAAAATTGTAGTCTCCATATATAACCTAATCATGAATAGAAAATAATAGAATGGAGAAAATGCAAGAAGATATATTATATTTCTAACTTTAGGATTTTCAAAATATTATTGACATGATAAAAATACTAATACAAAAATACATATATACTTACATTAATACATATACAAGTTAAAGTAAGTTTAAAAATAAATATAATTCATGAATGTGTTCTGAATGATCGATCCTCAGCAGATAGCAGTTTGGGTTTTACAACCTCACTAGATCTGTATTGTTGGGGGCGGGCTTATGGTGTTATAATCCAGGTTCCCCTTGCCAGTGTTTGGCACACCTTACTGCCATTGTTTGCAGTGCTATGGCGGAGGTGATGTCCACCCCTCTGCTTATGCTCTCATTTTCCCTGCCAGGATGGAGTCTTCCCTGGAGTCTGTAAGCCTAATAAACCCATTCCTCCACAAGCTGCTTTTGCTTGGGTCTTTCAGCAACTAGAAAGCTTACTACAACAGCATCCAATCTTATTTGAGACAAGAAGAAGATATGGGGACCTGCCAGGAAAACAGCAAGTTTGAGCTCAACAGGGCAACATAGTAAAACCATGTCAAAAATTAAAAAATATATATATATATATTAATAGATTCCTTATAGCTTGTGAAAATAGTTGCAAAATTATGGATATCTATATACACAAGCATTTAAAATAAATAAATTTTAATCAGAATATGAATTGAACTCAAAACCCAATTATAAAAAGACAAATAATTAAAAAATGCAAAATTTGAAGATATTTCACCAAATATGTTGTGTAGAGAGCAAATGACCACAAGGAAAAAATTCAAACTTTTATTAGTAACTAGTAGGATGCAAGGTTAAATCATAACTCCATTCAATTTATTTTCATAGATACAGAAAATGAATTAACTATATCAAAATCATATCTGCACTTTAATGTTTATTGCAGAATTATTTACAATAGCCAATATATAAACTAATAAACAGATGAAATGGCCACGAAAGTAATTTCATTGTTTTACTGTTTGTTGTTGTTGTGTGTGACAGAGAGACACAGAGAGAGAGAGAGCACATAGAAGAATGAATCTGTAAGAGACTAGTCAGTAAATAAGCCGGGTGCATTAAAAACAAACAGGATATGATCTCACTAGCATGCTAAATATAAGGAGTTGATCTGTTCTCATAGAAATTGAGAATAAAAAGGTGATTACCACGTGCTAGATTGGTTAGGAAGAAGAGGGTCCTGGGAGGTGTTGCTCAAAGATACACTGCTACAGACAACATGTTCAAAGGATCTGTTGAAAAAGGAGACTATGGTTCTTGCTACTGTATTGAAAAACTCAAAAAAGATGTTTTTTTTGGGCACAAACATTTGTTACTTTTTTACATAGAAACATTGCAGTGCATAAGTGTTTTAAAATTTAGTTGCATATCATAGATAACTATACACAATTTTATCTACATTTATCAAGTCAATGATGTGATAGATATTGAACATTCACACATTTCTCGAGGGAATAAAAATGACACACTGTTTGAAGAAGTTTGGAAATTACTAAAATCTTAAAGATGAATCTTTTATATGCATCTCTGTCTACATAGTGACCTAAGACAAATAAGGATGATATACATACAGAGAGTGGCAAGCAAACATTCAGAATTACTCTGTGTAACAGACGAAACTGAAAATAAAGCAAACATTCATCAAGAGAGGGATAGAATTTTCTAGTGAAACATGCTGAGGTCTTTAAGGAAATGGTTGCACATTAATTATTTTGAGAAATGAAAAGAAAGGACTAGTTATACACACAACATAAATATATCTTAATATAATGCTAGTCAGCAGGGAAATAGACAATAAATAGTACATGCTTTGTAAAAATAGTTGTCTAGAATCATGAAAATACTATCAATAAAGTCTGAACTCTTACTACATCATAATGAAAACCTTAATGTCTTCTTCAGAATCTTATGAACATGGAAGGATACTTTGATACATTTTTGTCTTTATTGTTTGAGTTAGGGTCTCACTCTAGCCCAGGCTGCCCTGGATTTCAGGATGTAATCTCAGGCTGCCCTCAGACTCACAGTAATTCTTCTACCTCTGGAGCTTCCGGAGTGCTGGGATTAAAGGTGTGTGCCACCACACTTGGTTCTTGTGGGAATACTTTTTCCCCCTCCCTCATTTCTATTTGCTGCTATTCTGAAGTTCCTAGCCATTAGTGCAGGCAAGAGAAAGAAAGAAAAACATAATAATCAGAAAAGAAGTAGAAATTCTTGTTACATATAACTTGATTGCTAACATAAATTACCATGCCAAAATATTTATAAACTTTGCTGTCCATTTAGCAAGTTGTTTTTATATAAGTTAAGACATGAAATCAATTCATACATATGTACTCAAAAAGTAATTGTGTACTAAAGTTTATACAGAAAAATGCAATTATGATAGTATCTAAAGTAAAATGCTTAAGAATAAAAAAAAAACACAAATAATCCAAGGGGGTTGTTGTAGTCAGCTTTAGTTGCTGCGCAGAAAGAGCCCAAACAAAAGTGGCTTGTGGAGGAAAGGGTATATTTGGCTAACAGATTCATGTTGGCAGCCATCCATAGTCATGGAATTCTTTGGGTCTCCACTGCAACCCAAAGTTCATCCTCATGGCTCCATTGGGCTCCATGCAGGCAATCTAGAACACCTGCTTAACAGACCGGTAGCCATTTTTCAAAAACAAAACTGTGTTGCAAATCCAATGACCCTCTCTTCTTACATCTGTTCTACTCCACAGAACCAGGTGGGCTACCAACTTGTTAATCCAGGGGGGAACAGAGCATTCAGGCCCCTTACTTCAAAGAGTTTGCATTCTTCCTGTTGTTCCAATACAGACCAGCTGGCCCAATCTCAATGTTGTAATTAATCTCAAACAATTGCAGGTGAACAGGCAGCAGTTTCAAACCAAAGATCTTTCTTTCTGTGCTGTCTCCATATGCTCACACCAGTCCGTCTTTACATAAAACAACCCTGCACAGGTTCTCAGGACACAGGCAGGCAGAACACAGCTAGTCTCTCACACAAACTGCTTCTGGCACAGTCCTGGCAAAGTTCTTTCTCACCCTCGTAAACCAAACCTTATAGTCCATACTCACAGCACTACAAGGTGTCTCTCAGGACAAGGTTTCAATTCCTTCCACTTTCCTCCTGCAGATCACTTCCAAAAGTTCCAAAGCCACAGAATTAGCAACCGATGACCCCATATCCTGGTACCAAAACTGTTGGGGTCAACTTCCTAGTTGCTACACAGAAAGAACCCAAGCAAAACCAGCTTGTGGAGGAATGGGTTTATTAGGCTTATGAACTCAAGGGGAGACTCCATCCTGGCAGGAAAAACGATGGCATGAGCAGAGGGGTTGCCATCACCTCTGCCATAGCACTGGAAATAGTGGCAGGAAGGTGTGCTAAACTCTGGCAAGGGGAAGCTGGATTATAACCCCATAATCCCGCCCCCAACAACACTGCTCCATCGATATCATAAAATCCAAATTGCCATCAGCCAAGGATCAATTACCCAGAACACATTCATTGGTTTGTGGGGGACACCTGGATCAAACCATGACAGGGGTTATACTTAAAACTATAGCAAAATGCTAAACTGAAAAGTTAAAATGTTTAAAAGACTATAGAACAAGACCATCATTAAGGATTGTCTCAATGTTTTAAGGGTATAATCCCTAAATCGATTTACAAAAAACAAAATCGCAATCAAAATTTAAGAAAAAGATTTAGTAGAATTTGGAAAGGATATTGAAAAATGGGAAAGAAAACATTAGCCCTAAAATCCTCAGGCTGGTAAGATCAAAGAAGCTTCAGCACTAAAGATAAACCAAGCATAAGCAAGCTATGCTGAACCTGAGAAGAAATTAATAGCAAAGGTATAGAACAACCTATGTCCAGAAATGGATATATACTTACAGAGTACTTTGATATTTTATACAGTAGCCAATGGTGGAAGGAATTGACATTGATTTCAGAAATGGTGTGGCATATTTCCCTACTCAACTTCACATCATGTTTAAAGAATCCCTAGACTAAAATATAGAAGAACATCATGAAGCATTTAAAAACCATAAGCAACTAAAGAATGCCTTGATAGCTTACACTTTACCCTAGTGAATCATGGACACATAATAGAAATAACTATAAAATAAAATTATGAGTTATTCACAGTTAAAATAAAATACATATTTTCATTAAAATACTACTTGAAGCAAATGCTTATTCAACCCATATTTGTTAAAAAGATTTGCAGAGCAAATATAACAGAAGACATGTTTCCAATATGTATAAATGCATTCATATATTTCACATGTTCCTAAGATTACTCAATATTGCATTTCAATCAATGTATTACATGAAAAAAAATAAAACATATAATGGGCTACAGGCCCATGAGATTTCAGCTAACATCTACAGTCTTTGGAAACCTACAATAAGTCACTGTGTTCTAACATTAAAGCCCTTACCTTTCTACAAAGACATTCAATAGATTAGACAATAAAGCCAAAAGTCAGTTCTTTGAAGGGTTTAAAGCATGATGTAACTGTAAATCCTGATCAAAAAGAAGAGCAGAAGAAGGGAACAAGGAGAGAATAAAGTATACATTAAAAGATGCACAGAGAGATAATGTGTCTATTCAGTCTATAAAGTCTAGGCTTTGCCTTTCCCCTTTCTTCAGGATGCACTTTGATCAGCCAGTACTCCCCAGGCTCAGGCACTAATATACATAACATCGTTCTCTTACACCTTAAGTCTGATGTATGTGATACTGTGCATAACTTTCCTAATGATTTCCTGGGGCTCAGACATTAACTCATGGAGGACATGCAGGACTTAAATTTATGTTAAGAAATTCCCTAGCTGGGGAGACCATAGGCCCCATGGGGGAAATTACTGTTGCTTTTTCTCCAAATGTACATGTTTTCACACCAGCTTCTAAATATTTATGTATACATCCATACCTTAGAGTTGCTCTCAGCCTTGACTATCGAAGCTTCAGTTTGCAGAGACAGTTAATGCAGAGTTTAAATTGACCACAGTGCTGAAAATAAGCATAGGGCTCAGCTTTAAAACAGGAAGAGAGGGCTCTAATTTAGAGTATTCATTGAGATCTGTTTCTACTTTTCAGTAATAATGTAAAATTAGTAATTTATATTTAAAAAGTCCACTAGGGGCATGAAGAATAGATCATACACCATGGGGACAGAGATCTGGTTTAATTCAGCAGTTAAGTAATATGAACTAGTCAAAGGTAATAAAAGTTTGAAGGGGGTTACAATGATGAGAGCTCCGTATGTCAGCACAGAGTGCAACATCACTTCTCAGCCTGGCTAAGATTAAGTCAGTCTTTCTCTCCACTATCTGTCATCAATAGCAGAATGCAAGAAAGTTAACTCAATACTGAGATATATGTAGCATAGCACATGGAAAGTAAATGCCACAGTGATGCCCAGAAAGTCTGCTTTCCAGACCACTGTGTCTTTCAGATACTCCTTCCAATAGGCTTTTATCGGCCTAAGGTATTGTATGGTCATTTCTAACTGTTCTTCCTACATATAAGTATGCTGACTGTTATAAAATTAACAGAACCATCTAGAAACAGCCTTCAACAAAAGAGTATGGATCTCATTATTTGAGTGAAACAACTATGAGACATATATGATACTGACCTCAAGAATTCTCTAGAAGGATAATAAGTTGTACACCAGCCTTTCTGTATTTTATAGCCTGAATCTTTTCGGGCTATAAAACCAGTATGCCTTAGAATCTTATTTCAAGTACAGTTCCTATGTTGACTTTTGAAACAATACTAAGTAGGGTATAGTATTGCCCAATATAATTTGAGAATAAAAAAGTAGCTATATGTCACTAAATTTTTTTTCTTGCTTTTGTGGAAAATGTTTACTTTTAATTTTATTTATTTATTTATTTATTTGCAAGGAGGGAGAGAGAGAGAGATATTAAAGAAAGAAAGAGAGAGAATAGATTTTCCAGGATCTCCAGCTACTGCAAATAAACTCCATATCTGGCTTTATGTGGGTACTGATCATTAGGTTTTGCCGGCTAGCATCTTAACCATTGAACCATCTTTCCAGCCTGTCTACTTTCTCTTTTAAAGCATTGATTTAAGGCAGAAGGGTCCTAACCTTAGTTACTGAATTACCTTGAAAATGGCACATAACCTTTCTGGTACTACAGTGTGAACTCGTGATTCAACACTGTTATTTTATTAATTAATGATTTGCATTATTTCAGAATTTTATTTCACAAAAGACTGAAATTTAATGTTTTTTTTATTCCCTCCCTCTTTCCTCTGTTCCTCCCAGGCATGGTCTGTGTACCACATCATCTTAAAATGTATTATACAAATATATTTTCATCTAGTTACTATGGTGATGAGTGCGACTCAAATCCTTAGATAGGAATGTTGAATTTTGTTCTCATCAAAAATAATACTTATTGTTTCCACTGTATGTTGTGAGGAGTGAAAGGTAAGAGTCACTTGACAATCTGAACACATATTGGAACCCTCTGCAGTCGAGGAAGCGAAGGCATGAAGGAAGCTTCTGGTGCAATACACCTCAAGGATGATGGGAATCAAGATAGCACAAGGGTTTGTCACCTTGACCAGAGAAGAGCATATAGCTTAGCTTTATTTGGGCAGTGAATAAACTACCTAGACGGGGAGTTTTGACCACAGATGCCAAGGCTACAAAAACTGCAGTGAAATCACAGGTTACTCAGTCTTTTATGGGAATGATTTATTTATTTTTTTCTTGTTGAATATCAAATTATAGTAACCAACGACAGTGGTTTTACCAGTCTCTGTGAATCCAGCCTGCAATCCTTCCTCCTAACACTTCTCAAAGCAAATGGGATCTCTTACACTTTTCTATATGGCGTTTTCTGTGTTTGAAGTTATCAAATCATAGCACTGGGGTAAGGTATGGTCCGCAATTGGGCTTCCTGGCTATTGTAACACTTCCAGTTTGCCTGGGATGCAGGATTTTTTTTTAAACTGAGGCAGTTTCAGGCAAATGATGAACACTTGATTATTACAGACTTTTCTTTTTTTCCTTGTATTGCACAATATGTTTCAGAAGTATAACATAATCAAAAGTCTGTCTATGAAAATCAAGATGTCCTATGCTATTCTATTCTATTACTGAGGATTTTAATTTCTTTATTTTTATTTTCTTTTGGTGGGGTTTGGAGATAGGGCCTCACTCTAGCCCAAGCTGACCTAGAATTCTCTATGTAGTCTCAGGGTGACCTTGATCTCCTACCTTTACCTCTGAGTTGCTGAGATAAAAGGCATGCACAACCATACCCTGCAGGATTTTAATTTCTTATGTAAATCCTACCTGGTCACATTACTTCTTGAAACTGGAAGCCATGAGTGGTCACTTGTGACTGTTAGCTTTGTTCAATGGCTCTATGGCTCTACATTCTCCAATTCAGTATAACTCCAGCCTCCCTATTGTCTACCAGTGACTGAGCTGCACACTGACTTCTACCCCTTAATATTTTTCTTCTTCGTAATGAACTTCACCTATTGATATATAACTTGCCTAACCCCTAGAAACATTTGAGCTCATAACATGTATTTTATAAATATTTTCTTTCTAAATATCTTCCAGAAAATTCCATTTTCCTCTTGTGCTCAGAGAATATTTTGTTCTCATACCTCTTGTGACATTGGAAGCATACTTTGATACATTCTGAAACTCAAATTGATTGTTACCTACTTTTTCCTCTTCACTTGTTAATAAAACATTCATCACATAATGATTCAGTCATTATTTGTTAAGATTCCTCTATCTCTATCCCTTGTTCTCTCTGTTCTCTGTTCTGTCTCTGTCTCTCTCTCTCTCTCTGAGATTGAGAGAGACAGGGACAGAGAATTTTTGTTTCACAATATACTTGGTAAGTGAAACACTTGTGACAACATTCACAGTGAGGTTTGTGTGGTCATGTTATAAAATTGTGAGGATTTACAAGCATGCATAATTGTAAGCAATGAAAGAACAGCTCAATAAATTATCATGCAGTCTTCCACAGATCTAAGAGAATAGGATGAACTTTATCTACTATGTAATTTATCACTTAAAAAGAAACAGAGAAAAAACATGTCTATAAACAAATGAAGATGAGACTATATGTGTTAGAATATGCATAGAAATAGTCTGAAAGGGAACATGTTAGACTATTGACAAGTGTTTATGCAATAAAAAAATTGTACATTATATTTTATGGGGGTAGGTAAAGAAAAATTAACAGTACAGAAAATAATGAGCATCATTATAGAAGGCTAATAACCACCCTTAACCATAATGTGTTCTTTTATGATTTATTACTTGTAAACCTAATACATTAATATGAATTCAGTGTTACACAATACACATAATTACATGTAAGACCCTATGTCACATAATCCAGAAAATAACTGTGCTTTATCTTAGATGGACATAATTTAAGAAAAACTGCATGGACAGTGTTGTAGTCAGCATTCTAGTTGCTGTGCAGAAAGAACCCAAACAAAAGCGGCTTGTGGTGGAATGGATTTATTAGGCTTATGGACTCCAGGGGAGACTCCATCCTGTCAGGGAAAATGATGGCATGAGCAGAGGGGTGGACATCACCTCCATCACACCACTGCACACAGCAGTAGGAAGGTGTGCCAAACACTGGCAAGGGCAAACTGGTTATAACCCCCATAAGCCCACCCCCAACAACACAGCTCCTGTGAGGTTGTAAAAACCAAACTGCCATCAGCTGAGTACTGATCATTCAGAAAACATTCATTTGTTTGTAGGGGATACCTGGATCAAACCATGCCAAACAGGAATGCAGAAATTGTTTTCTTATTATGATTTGTATGTGCAGAGATGAAATTAAAATATTATTTTTGGGCTGCAAAATGACTTAGTGGTTGAAACTCTTGTTGCACAAGTCTGAGAGGTGGAGGCTGTACCCCCTGAACATGAAAGGAAATAGCAAGTGAATCCCAAGTACCTAAGGAAATGGTAGATGGAGTTAGAATCCTGCCACTCAAAGACCACTAATATGGCCTTTGCAGGGGCCAAGAAGAGACCCTGATTCAAATAAGCTAGAAGGCAAGAAGTGACATCTGAGGTTATCTTTTGAACTCCACATGTGTGCATGTCATGCAGGCCAATATATACACACTTACCCTACACACACATGCCCACCCAATATTCATTTTAATTTTATTCAAATTAAAAGACAATAAATTTCTTGAATTTAAAAAATGTATGATGCATTACCATGGTGAGATTCTTAGCTAAATTACAATTTAAGGGCTAAACTAGATTAAGAGGACAAGTAGATTAAGACAGCTCATGAGGAGCTCTTTCCCTCACCTTGTGCCTCACTGGTAGGCATGATCCACTCACTGCTTCTGGGAGAGTCAGATA
Source organism: Zapus hudsonius (assembly GCA_004024765.1). Taxonomy (NCBI): domain Eukaryota; kingdom Metazoa; phylum Chordata; class Mammalia; order Rodentia; family Dipodidae; genus Zapus; species Zapus hudsonius. The sequence goes on from PVHP010005581.1 coordinate 25,099, forward strand.
ATAAGCCACTCATACATTCTCCTCTTTCTCCTGGCCTCCTCCATCCTGAAGCTTTAAATTACTGCTATTTTGTATTGTCAGTTTATTGTATTAATCTGTTATGCTGCCAAAATTTGATATAGCTTTATATGTACTCTTATTGGCTGCCCAACTTCCTCCATTTTGGCATGGTGAATCCACTACTGAGAGATTTTATTTTTCTTATCATCTTAGATCTTAAGGTTTTGTTCACATGTGTTTTTCCTTAAACACCGTGTTTCTACTGTATGCTTGTTACCTTTATTTCTGAATATCTTCTTAATTAGACATAGGTGAAACATTTTTTGTCTTAAGAACATCGTTGTTCTATAAAGCTTTCACAGGATAATATGATTGTTTTTTGTTCTGTTTTCCTTTTAGCTTATAAGTGTTGTTTTAAAAAAAATTTGCATGCCTGAAATGTCTGCTTTACTCTTGATGCTCAGTGCTGAACTAGCAGCTTAAATATATGATATTTTTTTTATTTTCAGGTAATGTTTAATAATAATGCAATATTTAGGTAAATTTTTATTTAGGATGTGTGTGTGAACAAATTATTTGTTTTATATTTACTCAAAAGTTCCAGACTAGGAAGACAAGAAGTACAATAGTGGCACTCAACCTAGGTGGGTAATAAACAGGCTGGCTAATTGGCTAAGAGATTTACTCAGTGGCAAAGAACCCTCAACTGGTACTGGGATCCAAGGCAATCTTACGGAGATCAACATTCTGATCTCCAAGAGGAAGTCCCCACTATCTAGGCCTATAGAAAAGCTACACCCATTAAAACGCTGACTATCTAGAATGTCCATCATGTTAGTCATGTAAGGAAATCAAGAGAAATGACTTGACAATGTGTTGAGCAAATAACATATACTTGTAACTGGAGGACTTTGTGGTCCAGAGCGCATGTTTGCTGGACATCATCATCGTTATTACTGCCCATGTCCTATGTTACACATATCAGAGTTACAAGTACTACTACTGCTTTTGTTTTAGGGGTACAGTATTCTCAAAATTAGCCACAAGGCCAAGAAGGAATGATACAGTGTTGCTTATTCTCCCCACATCATCAATGCTTGTCTCATTTAACCTACACTGATCTCACTCTCCTTTGGAGATTCTATTTCTATTTTTCAAAAAGCAACAAGAACCATGGATAATCATATTCCACCAACATGACCTGAGATGATGGGGGACACACAAGCAGGAGATAAACCACCCCAAACCCATCATCTAAAGCCCTAACAAAACCTTTAAGGAAGTGATGAGGTGAGCAAAAGAAATGCCTGCACAGCAAGTCAGATAACCCATGAAAGGATAGTGGAGAAAGACACCAAGGATGCCCAAAATAGTCCAAAGCGGAAATCCAGAGACCCTTAAGAACCCAACAATAGACTTAACACCCACCCATAATGTCTGGGGGAAATTCACAGAAGATGTGGTGGAAAAAATGTAAGAGTCATGGTTTGGGAGAATATCCAGAGACATTGCCTCTCAACAACAACACACAGACACACACAGACACACACACACAGACACACACACACACACACACACACACACACACACACACACACATAGGCTAAAGCTCTTGCAATTCATAACCCACCATCCCATGGACCATTCCAGCAGTCCCACTGAGAAGGGTCCTCAATGAGATGGGGCCAGGGAGGAGGGAAATGGGGATATCAACACAATACTTGTTCATACAATATAGCTACTTATTAGCAATAAATAAATTTTCTAAAACCAGACATCCAGTTTCTGATAAATTCAGTAGGAATTTATTGTAAGGACTAAATTAAAAATATAATAAGATCAGAATTACATACTTTTAGATTTCTCCTTCCAAGGTACATGAATGGATACAGTGAGATGGAAGGAATGGGAAATGATGAACCAGAGTTTTGCTTGCCACTTCCTCCTTGTCACACCAGCACATGATTTAATTCTCTGTCCATTCCATTGCTTATTTTCTCGTAAATGGCATCAGTTAAAAATGACTATTGGATTTCATCGACAGGTCAGTCATCTTGGTTTTTCTAATGCCAAGAAAAAGTTTATTGAAGATACATCTCCCATCTTCTGTGACTTCTCCTGTCACTCTTTTCTAATATAGCAATGACTCTTCTCTTTTAGTCAAGTTCAGTTTTTGTACCCTCTCACTTTGTGCAGTGCACACTTGGTGGAGAAAGAAGTCTGGGGGAATTTCTTTGGCTGTGTCTCTCATTCATTGAGTGGGCCAGGAAGACCTGATAAATCCCAAATTCTTAGCTTGGCACTAGGAGAAAATGCAGTCATTTCTGTCAGTACAAGTACATAAGGCACTCTTTGTTCCTCTCATCTAAGCTGAATTCTTAATGCAGGTTTACTATTAAAGATTCATTGTTCCCTATTTATTATTTATTTTAACCCAGGATAAAAGGATAATTAGACATATTTAATATACACAGAAAGCTATGCAGTCCTTGCATTGAAAAAGTTCATAACATCTTATTTATCACAATGAAATGAATGTCTTAAGACATTTAATTTACCATTGATAGATCACTGTGACAGATATTTATTTTAATTTTTTAATATATTTTTCCTTTTTTATCCATAATTTGATACATTGGTATCCCCAGTTCCCCATTCTCCCTCTTCCCTGTCCCCAATCAGCTGAATATCCTCCTCCATGGGTAGTCTGTATCAATTCATGGAGTAGGGGGTTATGGATAGCCTAGGAGTCAACCTGGTTCCACCCCACCTTTGTATGTTGTTACTGAGGGGGCCATGTCTCTGGCAGTTCTCCCCCACCATGTCTCTTACAGTCTTTCTGGCCCCTCTTCTGCTCAGTTCCCTGAGTCATGGTGGGTGAGTATTAAGGCTGCTTTATTGTTGAGGTTAGGGGCTTCGGTACTTCTGCTTTAGTTTGTGTTGAAAAACTTTGGTGTCTGTGTGACAGATATTTAAATTATCAGATTTAATGTTTGCCCCATAGAGACAAGCAAACAGAAATACCCCATACCACTTCCTCCATCGTGCATATTTAGAGGTGGTTCAGGAGATCATATTTTATTCCTTGTTTTTAATTTTTTTAATTCATGTGTGTGTACATGTGGGCATGTGAGTGTGTAAATTTGAGCACATGCATGCCACAGGATAAGTTTGGGGTCTGACAAAAAAAAGTGTTTGGGCCATTTCCTTCTTTTTCCACCTCATCTGAGTTAGTGTCCTGGGATTATAGAAGCCCATTATGGCTTCTAGGTTTTTATGTGGGGTCTGGAGATCTAACACAGGTACTATGGCTTGAGCAGAAAGTGCATTATTCTCTGAGGTATCTCCCCAGTCTTCAACATTGTCTTCTATTTTCCTATGTATCTTCCTCCTAACTTTCCACCTTTATGAGTTCTATCCTTAATCCTTAATACAATATATTGATTATTTCTTTCTCCTTACACTGTGTTCTGCTCTGGAGTTTGGTAGAAGTTGATATTCACAGTTCATCATCAGTTTCCTACAAATTAGATGGACATTTAGAGGTCACTATGCAACTTAAAAGTGTTCGGGACATTTGAAGCCTTTAAAGCTAATTGATCCAACTGGAATTTATCCAGAACATCCATGGAAAATGCATTGTGAAGATTTTATTGACTATTAGAGGCAAAGACCTTGATTTTATGTGTCCTCTAAATGACCACACCTCCTTCCTCATTCATCTGCCAGAAGGAGGAGACCATTCCAGGCCCTCAAGAATTAGCCTCAGTCATTGCCTGGGCTAAAAAAGTCATGGACTAATTTGTTTCAGCTGAGACTATCTGGTAGAAACTGAAACTTTATAAATTTAGAAAAGTGACTTCTGACTTTCAGTTTTCTCAGCTAAAGATGGGAATAAAAACATTTCTGTGGTAAATTGGCTGTGTAGATTAAAGGAGACACAGTGATCCTAATGCACCTTTCACAAAGCCTGAATCAGTGTAAGGAATCCATAATGTTACTATTATCCACATAAGTTCAAAAGTTTCTTTTATTTTTCTCAACTGAAGGCTGTATGGCTAACTCAGCTTCTTACTTAAGTCCTTGAAAATAGGAGGAAAAAAGACAATATATTCCCTAATTCTGAGCTAAAATTCAAGAGGATTTTTTTAAAGGTATTTCCAGATTCCACAGTTCATTAGACACTGGTTCAGTCGATTATGAAGATGCTGACTTATTTATTATTCATTTATTTGATGCATTAAACACGTGACTTTTGATATTTATTATGGATTAGACACCAGTCTATGGGCTGAGTCAGACAACCAAGCTTCCTGCCCTACAAAGAATTCATTTTAGTGATGAGCCAGATGAATAAGCAAACAAGCAAAATATTTCTATAATATGGAGCACTATGAAAAAAAAAAGCAACAGGAAAATGCATGACTCAATGTCTGGTTGGGGGTTGCCATCTTTTTCAGGGGTCCCCAAGATAAAATTTTCAGCTATTAGAGATGTCTACTTGGTTGCAGTCTATGGAAAGAGCTCTGAAGGCAAAGGTGAAAGCAATATCAGAAGCCCTCTGATACAAAGGAATTTGGAATATTAAAAGAGGAGAAAGGCCAGTACAGCTGTCATGAAGACCTTCCAGACAACACAACAGAATGAGAGACAAGGGCCAGGTCATGGCTACCTAGAGATAAGAGTGAGGCATGGCTTCAATTCCACAGGGAGTGTGTCAACAATTTTAAGCATAGAAACAACAGCTGTGAATGTTTTTTTAAATGTTTTCCAAAAGTCCCTTGCTGAGAAGACAGAGAAGGATGTGGACCTGAAGTTGTAAGGTTTATTTAATGTTTATCCTCCAGTGTTTTTACTATTTAAATTTTGCAGAGCACATAAAGAAATATTTGATGTAAAAGCTTACATTTTATTAACAGTAGACATAGAGCCTGGAATTAGAGCTTTGGTCTTTTGACCTTTGTTCTCTCTATTGAACTGGGGAATAACATACATATTTTTAATATTGCTTATGGACAGGAGAATAAAGTAGACAACCTTCCCAATATCACAAGACTCTAAGATGGCTCCATTTATCATGACAGTCCAACTCCTTGTGTTTATTGTAAAATTTATCTCCCGATCTACCACTCTCTTGGGTTCTTTGTTCTTATGAGAACACCAGTGTTTATTTCTCAAATGCTGGCCCCACAGGTTCCAGAGGCCATTAGACCTGAATATAAGTATCCTGAAACCCTGTGGAAATGGTCTTTTCCCATCCTCACACAGTGTTGTGTCTTCTGAGCTATAATTTGCAGTATTTCAGCCACCCACACTCTTAGGACCCCATGAAAAGATCCTCTCCTCTAACTCTTCAAACCACTCTCACATGAGGTTCAAAACTGAACTGAGCAAGAAGGCAGGAGAAGGAAACCTTCGTTTGTCTTTCCTCTTATGTTTCCTTATTCCTTTGGTATCAATCAACCAGCAAAACATTTTAATATTTTTACTAATTGATTCTATTAAATCTAATGACATCTGCAATGGTTTTTAATAGTTTTGGCTCATCGTGTTTCAGTGGAAGCCAATTTCATGAGTTCTAGAAGGGTTTAGGTGATTTACAGATTCTAAATAATTTACAGTCCATGTATTAATTTCAATATTAGACATTACTTCTGGCAAATAAGTTCAGAAAATTCAAAGTTACAACCTGATTTTCAATGTTTAACAGCCCATTGAAATTTTTTGAAGGTTACAGGTTATTTATTTCCTTTGGCCATTTTTTATGTGTATAAAGATGCGTGAAGGAATAGAATAAGCTCACAAAACTTTGTAACAATATAATAATAATAATCATCATCATCATCATCATCATCACCCTGGTCAAATGAAAATATAACAAGCCATAAAAAGAGAACCCTTTCATTTCATTTTCTGCAACTGGATAGCATAATGAATACTTTCTCCATAGGTTGGCTTTTATAACAGCCCAATTTAGGGTCCCCTTTCCAGAATTACCAACATTCCCTAATACATGAGAACTGAGGAAGACATGACCACTGACTGAGGTTACTAATACTACCCAAAACAAGTAAAGTTGTGCTTTCCAGGAAACTGTTACTTCAGCGATATTTCTCAGTGACATAAGCAAGGCCATTACTGCCCAAAGGATGGTGACAGAAAAGATTTACTGCTTGAAAGACTTCTTAATAAGTCATTGGCTCCAGCTAAGGTGCTTCTTAATTTATAGAGGAGGTGATCAATCTGCAGAAGACACGTCCTACCCATTAAAGGGAGCCCTTGGCCTCCTGCCAGCTCATCCCACTGAACTTGAGGGTCTGGAACAAGGACATGTGGGATGGAGTCTTCTTCCATTGGTTTCCAGTTTCATGGTTTTTATCATCACAATTGTGTTAACTTTTCCTGCTCACCAACAACATTATGTAACAATTTCACTCAAGTCTAGTTTAGTGAACCTGTGAAGATATTGAGATTGCATACAAATTACTGATGAGGGGTGACTTCCAGAGTACTGACAACTATAAGGAAGCTGTATCACCAAAAAACCCAAAAACCTTCCCCCCTGAGCTCACTGCACAATGTGTAGGCAGCTTTGCTAGTCTGAATCTCTTGTCTCCAGCAATTTTTACAATGGACCAACCCTAGGAAGGAGCCTTGTGAATCTTGTAGATTTTTGGAGCATCCTGAGATTTCTGAACATCTTTACTTTGTGAGTCTTATGAGCCTTAATCAATAGGTCTCTGTCCCGGATGAAATGCTTGAATTCAGAAGACCTTGGTAAACAACATCTGAGCCTCTAAAGCCTAAAGAAGTGGATTTTTGGCACACCTGGCTTTGTGGGGGAGAGATTTGGGATGAGTTTGTATTTCCAAGCATTGGCTGAAGAAGCAGAGAGAATGAGTAATTCTCATACCTGTGGACAGTGGAAGATATTCTGGAAAATTTGAAAACCTGAGGTTAGTGGTCAAACAGGGACTGAGGGTACATAGTGCAACTGTGTCTTTCCTTTTCCATAACGCAAGAATGAGGCAGGAAGGAGGCTGATGGGAACAAGAGCAAGAGAAAGGATATGAGGAATTAATAATAATTTTAAAAAAGGAAAACACAGGCTGGAGAGATGGCTCAGCGGTTAAGGCACTTGCCTCCAGCGCCTAAGGCCCCTGGTTCAATTCCCCAGGACCCACATAAGCCAGGGTGGTGGCCTTGGTTCTCTCTCTCTCTCTCTCTCTCTCTCTCTCTCTCTCTCTCTCTCTCTCTCTCTCTCTCTCTCTCTCTCTCTCTCTCTCTCTGTATCTCCCTGCTTGAAAATGAATAAATAAAATATTTAAAAAAGGAAAACAGCGATACATCCAAGGCACACCAAAAGATAGGAAATTGAAATGTGGAATTAAGGTGTATACTTTTTCAGGACTTGGACTGATTTAAATCAAATTTATGTCATTTTTATTTTCAAGTACTTTGTGATGGTAAGCAATGTCTTTGTGCTATATCTTGCAGTTTATGTACATATGAAGCCCAACCACCAGGTCAGCTCACTTCAGCAGATGTTCTTCATCACAAGGACCTTGGCTCCTGCTGGTTCTTCTGAGCACATAGAGGCAGCTCTGCAGCTGCTGCTCCTCAACCACTGGACCAATCAGCATGCTCCTTGCCTTCCCAAGGGAATGATATCTTTGACTTGAAGATCAATTCTGAGACATCCTGCTCTCAGCTCAAAGGGAGTAACTGCTGTGAGGGCCTCCACAGGCTACAGTGAAAACGAGCCCTGCAGTATTTGTTCACTCCAAATTTTCATAGAATGCACAAACTCTTTCTCAAAAACTCTTTCAGACAAATCACTTATTGCAATTTCCTGACATCTGTGAATAGATCATCTTGGTAAGATTGAATGCCTACCATGGGGATTTTGGCATCGAGAAAGATGCATAAGGAGGAGTATAAAATACCCCGACTATACTGAAACCATCCTATGATATCTCTAAGGCCTTAAATAATCTGGCCTGTCACCAGGTCCCCAACCTTTACCTGCCTACTTGTAAAACTCCTCTTCCTCGTAACCATGTATGTCACAGGGCTAGGATGCATCTTCTTTGTATCTGTAACTCTCTGATACTGTTCCATTCATGTACTGTCCGTTTCCATCTTAGTTCAGGAGTCATTCATTTTCCCTGTCTCCTCAGACTAGGTCAAGGCCCCCAAACCACATGCTACTCCCTATTGGCATTTTCTATTTGTTTCTTATTGACATCATTTGATTTTTTTAAATAAGAGGCTAGAATTCCGTCTGGATTTTTTTAAAATTCTCCAAGTACTAAAGTCTAGGAGGAGAATATTCCTGGCAGAAAGAAATGATATCCTAAAACTCCATAGTCCAGAAAGTGGCAGACAATAGCTCTCTCCACCCCAAAAGCAACTAAGGGCAAACACTCATGGTAAACAAAAGTATGTCAAGCCAAGGTCAGTGATGAGCAGCATGATCGACGGAAATCAGCTACTATGAGTGGAAAGTGAACATGAGGGGTGCGGGTGGTGCTTCAAAGCTGTCATAGTTTTAGAATGTTGAGATGATCACTGCATCAGACCATTTATGGGAAGAAGCAATTTACTTCAAGATCCAGGGGTATTGCATCAATGGCAGAAGAAGCTGGATCCCTTTCACAGATCTAAGCAGAGAGAAACAACCAGTCAGGAAACAGCAAAAAGCAGCAAGCAAGACCCCCAGAGTTCAGATTGCTTTGCATAGCTTTGTGCAGGAATTCAGATCCATCTCCCCTCCCCCCAACTGACATTCACCCTTATAGCAGGAGTCTGTCTGCTAGGTGCTAAAACTTCAAACTCAATTATTTTCAATTTTTAATAAATTTTTTAAATAAAATTAATAATTAAAAAAAACTTTATACATACATATATGTATATATATATATATATATTTATTTTAATATATCTAGACTAATTAACCTCAAGGATTGCAAACAGGAATATACCTCCTCCAGGTAGGCTCCACCTACCAATCTTCCACCAGCTGAGTATTGAGTATAAGTTTTGATTACAAAACAGGAGGCTATGGAGACAAATCACATTCAAACCACCACAGAGTTAAAGAAAATAAGCCAGGTGAAGGTTGTTTCTCTAATGTGAAACTGATGGAAGGAAGGAAGGAAGGAAGGAAGGAAGGAAGGAAGGAAGGAAGAAAGGAAGGAAAGAAAAAAGAAATGAAGTGAGGATCTGAAAGTAGAAGCAAAATTAATAGGGACTGAGTACAGTTGGAGGGAAAGGAGAACTGGGGGAAGAAGGGAACATGCTCAGGGCAGGAATAAAATACATTAAAAAACACTATAGTTTATCCAATTCATGTGCACAAGGAGCTTATAGTGATAACTTTTAATAGTAGTAATTATAACTTTTGGAAGACTTCAGCTGACCCTTTTTCTTTGCCCTTACTATTATTTGTAATTTCTCTTTCTTTTGTTTATATTGCACCCTTCCTCTGAGTGGAGATTTTTTTCTGAAAGGCTATCATAATGGTTTGAATAAAATATCCACTGAAACCATACATGTTTGGCAGCTGGTAAGGATTCAGAATTGAGGATTCTAGAAAAGGAATAGGTCACAATGGATTTAATACAATCATTTAATTAATCCACTTGTTGGGGGAGTTATAATTTAATGCAATATTTGGAGGTAACAGAAACAGGACCTAGTTGGGGGAAGTAAGTGTCTTGTGGAGCGTCCTTGAAGTTCATACCTTCTCTCTTGTCTTTTACTCTCTCTCTATTTCCAAGTCACTAAGAGGTGAATATACCTTATCCATCATGCCCACCACAGTGTCCACCACAGCAATAAAGCCTATCATGGACTGAAACCTCTAAAGTCATGAGTCATAAATATTTCCTCCTTTCAAGTCTTTTTCTCTACATATTTTGACCTAGTTAATGACTGCCTCTGAGTGTTACACAAATCAATGTTCTCAGCTCCTATAGAACTGCACCATCCCCTCCATTCCTCATGTGTGGGAAGCCTCTCTAATATCAGCGCCTGCTTTCCATTGGCTTTCTGAGCTTTCAGTGAGTACATGTTTATTTATGTGTTGTTGTTGTTGCTTTTTATTTGTTTGAAGATGTTCTTAGTCCATAGAGTCATTGGTTATTTTCCTTGTAGCAGCCTGAAGATTTTATAGTGTAATCACTAATGTTGGTAATAATAGTTTATCTTAGCATTATATTATATGATTCATTCTCAAGAAAATTAAGTAGTGTTAGTATAAAGATCTTTCATCATGGCTACATTATTTGTTCCTTTCTTGCAATGCAGATATGCTGTTTCATGGAACATCTGACAGATTTTAAAATTTTACTGTCATCATTTTTAAGAAATCCTTTTATCTTATTTTTGCTATTTTCTAATAGAGCACTATTACTTGTATTTTACAGAATGAAAATGAAGGCTTGTAGAACTCAGCAATTGTAAAAACCAGCCCTCTTGTAAGAGTTCAGATATATATTTTTTCATTATTTCTCACAAAGTATGAACTATTTTTTTAAGATAATTTGATGCTTGGAACACAAGGATAAATACTGCAATTAGCAGTGTCTAATAGAAATACTTGTTCTGGTTTCCTGTTGAAAGGCTGGAACTACAGTAAACACTGATGCTTAGCTTTTCAGAAACTGAAAGGTCATCATGCATAGAGCTTTATTAAATGAAACACTGCAATGAACTGAGAGATGAGGAAATAAACAGACTTTGATTCAGAATTTTGTAGCATGTAACCATTGCGTTGGATTTTAGTAATGAATACTAAAAAGTTTTAATATGTGTGCCAAACAGCAGGAGAGTTAAGAAAAAAGAAAGTTAGGTATTAGTGATTTTGTACTGTATCATTTGTTGACTTTACGTCCAAAAGCATAGAAGATAGGTTAGGGCATTCATGAATTGGTGGTATCTTAACCATAGCTATAATCAAAGTGATAGCCATTATGTGAAGAAGCCACAGGAAACAAAGCTAGGGAAGAGACAAGGTGATCAATGAATGATGAGAACAATGGCTTCATATCACTTGAATTGCTCCTAGGAAAAGTCAATGTAGGAGTCATAGCTCCATGCAGCTCATTCAGAAAAAAAAAAAGAGAAATGCTATTTCACTTTGAAACTGGGAAGCAAATTTTTAGAAAGCCATACTGCCCTTTATAGTTCTTAGAATCCTGTGTCCAAAGGTCTTATTATAAATAAATGTGAAGATATGTTGATAATGGCTCTACTTACTTTCCTTCACACCAGCTGTCTTTGAAGACAGCTCCTGAGACTTTATAAGTTGGTTTTGTGATATCACTCAGAACATTATAACATTTTTTTATTTCTCTTATTCTTACTCAAGGAAACATGCATTGGTAAAAACATGTGGAAAGGAATATTCCCTTGATTCAATGTTGTTTATACATAAATTCAAGTGACTGAGGATGTCTGAATGGATGTAGATTTAGTATATGATATTAAATTTAAATTTAAAATGCACAAATGAAAGTGATAATTTCATATTCTACTAACCCTTAACTGTAAACACATTTCTGACATTTTTATTTAATCTTCAATTTGTATGATTAACATTCATTTGTGTAGAGACACTGGATTAAGGGCATTATGACTTTCAAGGACACTATGAGTAAATGTTGAGGTCCTATTTTTAAATTTTTACATTGTTCTGAATTATGACTCATGTTTACCATCTGCGCTGAGTTGGATGATTTTGTCTTATGTATCCTTTCAAAATTTATTTTTGTTGCATAGACTTAACAGGTCCGACATGGAGTTTTGCTGTGTATGTACAAAGCAAAGCAAAACAGTGAAGATAATTAAAGTAAACATGCTTGTTACCTTTAGTCGTTAGGTTTTTATTGTGGTAAAATCACCCAAAAGCACCCCCTTACTATTTTTTTTACATGCCACACAAAGATATTTACTGTAGTTCTGATGAAGGACCATCTACATCTGGATTAGCTCACGCTTTGACCTGCTTTTGGCCTTTCGCTCTTTCTGTCTGCTCCAAATAAAAACACTCTGCTCTCTACTTATTTGACATTTATGGATTACATATTCCTCAAGTATGTTTCCTTCTGTGACTGGTATATTTCACTTCACAGATGCCCTCAAGGTTCTCACATGCTGTTTCAGATGGAAGTTCCTCCTTCTCCACAGTGGAACTATGTTCGGGTGCCTATGTGGATATGTTGTAATTTTGTTCACGCTTTCATCCATGCATGGAAGTTTGAGTTGTCTCTGTATCTTAACTGCTGAGAATCGTGGTGCAGCAAACTCGAGAGTGCTATTATCTCAATAAAAAGCTGACTTTAATTCCTTTAAATATATACAAAAGAGGGAATTCTGAGTCACATGAATCTTTACATAAATTTCTGGATACAGCTTCATACTGTTTGCTTTAACTGCTATCTGTAACTTCCATTTTCTCCACACACTCAGTAATACTTATCTTTGTCTTTTTTGATAATAACCATCCTAAAGGGTATAAGGCAATTTTTATCTCACAGTTTTAATTTTCATTTCTATGAAGTTAATGATATTGAGCACTTTTAATATACACACTGGATATTTGTATGTCTTCCTTTAAGAATCATTTACTCTTATCTTTTCCCCAACTTTTAATTCTTTTATTTACTTTTTAATTTAATTTTTGTGACTAGTTTGTATATTTTGGATATTAATTTGTTATTATATATATTGTTTTTAAATATTTTATCCCAATCCAAAGGCTTCCTTTTTCACTGATATATTGTATTCTTGAAATGAGTAAAAGTACATTAAAAATTTGTTAATTATTTTGCTCTATTAAGCTTATGAACATATTTATTTTTATATTTGTTGAATAATCTATTTTTGTAATATCTAGAATAATATTTCAAGACTCAATATGAGAGAATCTTTCCTCTATGTTTTCTTCTGAATGTTTTAGAGTGTTAGGCTTATGCTTAGGTCTTTAATCACTGGGGAAAAATAAGGAATCAATAACAGAAAGAACATGGAAAATTTTGTGTGCACATGAAAATAGAAACAGTGTTGAACAACCATTGGGTAAAAAATGCAAAGAGATTTAAAAAAAAATCTTGAGACATATAAAAATTAAACCAGAATACCAAAAGTAGAGAAACAACAAAAGCAGTAACAACAGGAAAGTGCAATGAAATAAACACCATCTTAAAAAAAAAGAATGCTAATAAATAAACTACTTAACTTTGCACCTTCATGGTCTAAAAGTACGAAGAAACAATTAACCTTAAAGTTGGCAGAAGGGAGGAAGTAATGAACATCATACCATAAATAAAAATAGAAAAAATCTATTTCAAAATCAAATAATGGCTTGGAAGATGACTCAGAGATTAAAGGCATTTGTTCCAAGCCTGCTGGCCCAAATTGCATCCTCCTAATGCCAGACAGAACATGGCACATTCATCTGTCTATATTCCCAGTGCACCAGAACACAGCCAGGGGGAAGCGGAGTCCTGAAGATCCCAAGTAGCAGTGTCAAAACCACAACCACAGGACCCAACATCACACAAGGAGATATCTTTAATCATCTCAGTTACTGCCCATGTGTTCCTATGTTTCCTCACAGCCAACCTTTTGACACTCTTATTTGCTGCATTCCACATAGTAGATGTGAAAATATATTGATGACTATGAAGCAAATGTTCAGATGAGAATGATGTCCTTCGAAGGACACTGTATATTATATACACATAAAACACTTTGTAATAAATGAATATAAGTTCATGACTCAAAAAATCAAAACACATCTGCAGATAGACAAAAAGGGGAGTGAACAGAGCACAAAATACCCCTTGATAATTCAAATTTGTAAAGAACATATAAAGAATAAGGAAACATTAGAGGAGTTGAGGATGGAAAAAAAAAAGATGGTCTGAGGTAAGAAGGAGAGCTCTTCAAAGGAAGAGAACACACCATGGCTACCACCTTGTGGGTTGGACTTATGTGGTTACTGGGGAATTGAACCCCCGGGGCCTTAGGCACTGGAGGCAAGTGCCTTAACCGCTGAGCCATCTCTCCAGCCCAACTTTTAACAGCATTCCAACAACAGCATTAATTTTTCTAGCATGCTTCCAAGTAATAGAAGATGAGAGAACACTGTCCATCTCATTTTATGTTGGTTGACATCACTGTGAAGTGGCTGGATGGAGAACAGGCATTTTCATTGCCTTCTATCAGGGATCTAACTGGACATCAATGCTGTGTTGAGCTTTAACATATGAGTCTAATTAATACACTATCATTGTAGCTCTGAAACTCTCACAGATCCAGAAAACTATAATAAGTTTTTACTATTTTGATCAGTAGGGTAAAACAACAGTAAAACTTTAAGCTGTTCAACATATATCTATGCAACATAATTTATAAATAATCACAAATATTTATTTTCAAAAAGCCTCCCTTTAAAGTCCATATAAAATATATATTTTTGTTATAAAATATATTTGGCAAATTTAGGGAAATATAGCAAAAATAAGCACAGATAAACTTCTAGAAAAATTAAAAATAATATTCACACAGATATGCAAGAGGAATGGGAAGGTCAGAGGTGATATTATCTGTTTCTCTTGATATTTTGCAAGAGCTTAACTTATTCTTTGGGAAGCTAGAACCATGGCCTAATCTAAGTGAGATAAACGAAGAAAAAGGGATACTTACTTTAAATTTATTTTTTGATAAAAATTTTGTTTTGCCTCATGTTTCTCTCTCAGAGTTCCTAATTATTTTTAACATTTTGCTAGCTATTTTCTTATGAATTGTATCATTCAATAAAATGTACATAATATCTTATTTTAGTTTGCAACAACTTCTTGAAAAGATGAGCCTAGTAATTTAGACATTGTATTCTGCTTTACTTCACACTTAAAATGTGTCCAGTGACTTTATGCAGGGTCCCCATGTAGTAAATTACTAGTTTTCTTTCCTGTGAATCTTAGTAATTCTCCATCAGGTAATTTTACTAACTCTCAGCATATATTTACAGTCTAATGATTCTATTTTATTTCCTACCAGTTTCAAAATAATCCTTTTGGCCTGAATTCAGTTCCCCTTCTGTGCCTCTAGCCAGTTCTCAAGTCCAAGGCCAGACTGTAATCCAACTGTGAGCCTCTGGGACCATGACCTTAGTCATTCAGCTTCATCTTTCTGTTTCTTTTTATTGCCGTCTTTCCTTTGGAACAGTATGTGCTACCTGACAACGGAGAAGACAAGACCATATCCTTTATCCTCAGTCTATGCCTTTCTAGACTTCTTGTCTGTCACTATAAGAAATCATACACATACAGGGAGACCATAATTAAATTTGGGTTTTGTTTGACCTGGCATGACAAAATCTTCTGTTTTGAACATAAAATGTAACAGTAAATCATATCAACTTAATGGAATTTAATATAACAATTGAAATAAACCTTTGGGTGTGTCTCTGTGGAAATTTCTACGTTAGGTTAACTGAGGTAGGAAGACCCGCCCTCATCTCAAAATGTGGGCAGCACCATTCCATGGGTAGGGGTCCTGGACTGTACATATTGGAAAATGTATTGTGTGCATAGACATTTATCACTCTTGCTTCCTGACTATAGATTGAATGTGACTAGCAGCTTCCAATGCCCTCCCACCACGATGTATCCTGTCATACTGTAAGCTAACAAACCCTTTATCCTTTAAGCTACTTCTTGTCAGCAACAAAAAAAGTAACCAAGCCACAGTAACCAATCCTAAATTATCAATTACTAATAGATGAAAAAGTAAGCATTTACTTAAAAAAAAATCAGGAAACTTTTGTGGATGTTGTTTCAGCCTCGTCAAGGAGTTTAATGTACTGAGGTACTTAACATGTTATTCACTAATAATTTTCTTATCTGTATCACTCAAGTAACAAAACATTGTCACTAGAAGAAATATTTGTGGCAGATAAGAAGGGAAATGGAAAAAAATAGAAACAGGGAAGATGAAAGAACACACTATACTACTCTCCTGTTCTTAGTGGATTCAGATGGAATTACTACTGGATTATTTCCCCTGAACAACTCTCTCTATGTGAGTTTCAATTTCAGCTAAAGACTCTAATAAAGCAGGGAAGAGTTCAAAGAATAACTTTATTTCACATTTGAAACAATCAAAACTCAACAGTTACAGGTCGAGTGTAAGTCTGAACGTGTTGGTGATTTTTGTTTTGTTTTGTTTTCAGTCCTAGGATGGAACACTGACCCTCAGATGCTAAAGTAGTGCTTTACTCCTGAGGAATATTCACATCCCAGTCTGGATCGTATGCATCACAGTTTGAAGATGAGGGAGTCATAACGATGAGATGGTCTAAATCATTTCTGAGTCATTACTGAAGAAGCATTTTGTTTTCCCTCTCATTATTTCCCTCTTCACAGTAAAATCCCAAGAACTTGTTTATATGTCCCACAGAAGATGATATTTATCCCAGAACACAAGGCTATTGTTCTTGTAAAAGATAGGCTAATTACTCTGACTTGTTTAATTAATCTCTTTTCTACTTGGAAATAGCAAGAATGTCTTTTCCTGCACTTTCAGGTTTGTGTAGGCAGAGCCAACAAAAGACACTGAAGACCCGACTTTCAGTACCTGAGTTGCAAGTCATGTTGGTGCAAATAAAGAAAGTCTTCTCTTCTTCTCTTGCCTAGTCTCTGTGTTCACTTCTCCTCTGATCTCAAACTAGCGCTTGCCAAGATGGCGGTCCACTTCAAAACATTAAATATTGGTTACATCCTTCTCAGTAACGCTACATGTGTCAAGTTAAAGATTAGAGAAAATGTAAAACGATGCTTGCAGATGCACCAAGTGGCACGTGCATCTGGAGTTCCTTTGCAGACAAAAGGAACTGGCATGCCTATTCTCTCTCTCTCTCTCTCTCTCTCTCTCTCTCTCTCTCTCTCTCTCTCTCTCTCTCTTTCTCTTTCTCTTCCTTGCAAATAAAAGTATTTAAAAACTTTTTAAAATAATTGCAATTTTTTTTGTTCATTTGTTTTACAGTTTGTTAAACATAACTCATTATTCCACAGTCTCTTTAGATGTTATGAACTTTTCCTAAGATCAGTAAAATGCTGGTTTACTGTGTATCCTCTCTCTTGGATCCTCTTCCTCTCTGGTGCTTTGTGGGGGACTGATCTCAGCTCTTCTCTGCTTCACCGTATGTCCTATATTCCGACCTCATAGAGACACTCGTCACATAAATGTCACTTAAGATGAGAAATCTTTTGATAGGCCAGGCCAGTTGAGGACAGAGACCCAGCTGCCTCATGAGTCCTGGGTCACAGAAATCCAAATCAGACTTGAAAAAACTCTGTTGGGGAAAGTGGCAGTTAGAGAATCTGTAGAACACATGTAAAATCCTTTGACCAATTACAGCTTTGAGAGACCCATTGTCTTTCTGCTTAACAAAAATATGCTCATTAATGAGGGTAAATAGTTGAGTTCCCAAGCACAAGGAGACTAAATGTTACATCCCCAGTCATTTTGTGACATGTCTCAGACTTCCTCTTTTGTCCAGAATCAATGAAGAAAATATTAAATTTATCTGGTCCCACCCATCTTCACTTCTGTGATCACATAAAATTGGATATATTTTATGGTGGTATGGTCTCATACATGCCTACATGTCAGTATTTTTTTCTGAAGATTTTTCTTTCCATCCTAAATGATAGATTTTTTATCACCTTAATTATTTCAGAAGCTCTTAATAAAGGTGATGACAATCATATCATGGATTTTATTTTTCCTCTTGAGTCTTAATTACTGCATTCAGAATTGGGGTTTCAGTTCAAAACTTTGTTTTAATGGCTAAAACTTTAAATGATTCAAAAACTTTTCTATTTTTAACTTGGCAAATGTTGAATTTTACAGGCTGTAAAGATCCCCTACCTGTTATATTTGCAAATTTTTTTTCCTCTGAGCTAATTGTTTTGTAATAATAATGTGAAAAATTCACATTGTTACCACCAGTTCACAATATCAACTTTAGCCTTTCAAATTCCTTAGCTATACCATTAAGGAGAGTGTCTGTTTTCCAAATTTATCCCAGGTTAACAGACACATTGACCAAATATTTTGCCACATTATAAAATGGGTTTTTATTTTTCCAATTTTCCACATGTAGTTTGTCAAGATTCTAAACATTAGCTATAGTAGTTCCTGAAGTACCATCTCTGTGTCTGTCTATTGTTGAATCACCACATTGCATAATACAGCATCCCAAAAGGACCACTGCTCATTCTCATACTGTGGGTCTGCACATTGGCTGAAGCTTCGTCTTTCCATCTGTGATGGTCAGGTTTTGTTGTCAACTTGGATCTTTTTAATTATCTTGGGAAGGTCTCTGAGGATGTTCATAGGAAGGCAGCCTCTCAGCAAGGGGCAGGATGTAAAGAAGCTCAAAGAAGCTGGAAGTAAACATCCTTTCCTGTGTAGGCAGTGCAGGAAGGAAATTTCAGAGACTAAGGAAGCCATTAAGTCTGGGGAAGGGTTGTAAGACCCCACCCTAAGCCTATATAAAAGGGAAGAAATTCTCTCTTTGACCCTCCTGCCTGTTCCCTGTTCTGTGTGTGTGGTGCAGGTGATGGTTTTTTTTTTTTTTTTTTTCTCTCTCTGCTCCGACCTGAGAAAGAGGGCCAGCCTCTTTCACCGTTACGGAACTTCCCCTTAATCTGTAGTTTCAATAAATACCTCCTCCCCAAAACTGTGCCTGTTTTGAAGATTCATCCCAGTGGCGTGTGGCTGACTATGACAGCATATTTACTCAACCATAAGTATACAGATTCCATGTAGATCTGTTTCATATGTATTGAGGTCCAGGCTGGAGAAGCAGTGGGAACCTGTAGCATGAACTTCTAGTGGAAATCCATGGAACAGAATAACCTTCTGAGCACCACTTAAACTTCTGCTAAAATCATGAGGAGTATGCACCCACCCCAAAGTAATGACGATCGTTATGAATGGTAGTATTCATTATAGGGAAGTGACAATAGATGATGAGCTAGCCCAAGCCTTGAATTAATACTGAACAATTCTTGATCTAACCAGAGACCAATACTTTCTATAACAGAGAAGCTTGGAGCAGAAAATCACATAGCGTACAAAAAAAAAAAACTGAAATAGAATGACCATCTATTGAAGAAGAAATATATGAGACTTTCTAGATTCCTAACGTTTTCCTTTTCCCATGTTCCTTCCCAACAGTCAATTCTTTTGTCTGTTTTTCCATATCTTCCCTTATACATTAAATGAATTACAACTTTATTCTTAAATAGATTTTCCTATTATTATCGGCTAAATATTACAGAAGATTATAGAAGGATATTAATAAGGTCAAAATAATACATTAGGTTATCATTAATTATAACTCCTTGGCCCTGGGTAGATTATTTTTAACTAGAGCAGATTCCCTTGGGGCAGGTGGCCATAAGGAACTAACTATGCTCCTGCTAACTTAGCTAATGTTGCCAATGTCAGTGAAAAACAAAATTGAGCACCCAATTTAGTATACTTATCAAATAGCCTGTGTATGTGCTTTTATAGTTGAGTAAATATTAGCAAAGCGTCTATCATGCATCATCTTCTTTTTGGAAAGCATTTCAACTCCATAATTATTATCTTCTTTGTGAGTGTGTGTGTGTGTATACATGTGTAAAGAGCAGTAAGGCAAAGAATAAACTGGAAACAAAACCATTTAACTTTACAGGTGGGAATCTGCAGACAGCAAGGTGCTGTGTACTACATGGCTTGGGAACAAAATTACTTTCATTTCTTGGCACAGGACTGCTCAACCAATCAATTTACAAAAGAAAGATTGGGAGGTTTTCAGGATACATAGCAGACAGGTGATTGCCTAGTGTGGCTACCTCACATGTATGAAGAGCAGTGTATGATGCACTCTCATGCTACACCATTAGGTGTCTAGTACAAGATATTCACACATATTATTAAAATTCATTTGATCATTTAGAAAGGCATCAAACCTATTGACCAATGAGAAACCGTTTACTAGAACCTGCTGTACACTGGAAGAAAATGGATAAGGCCCTACCTTCATTGAGGAGCTCAATATTCTGTGGGAAGAAACCTTTGCATATTTAGCTCTGTGGTTCTGATTATTCATATTGCTCTAAAGGGAATGTGCAGGCTCCTAGGAGAGCTCATGTCGAGATAATTGATGTGATGGAGGATTGCAATATGAAGAGATCTCTGAGCAAACAGAAGTGATGGGCTCTAACTTGGGAAAGAGACTGGTATTGCTCAGTACAACAAAAGTCAAGAGAATGCCTATGGAGTTTCTGCTGCCTGGAGGAATAAATCATATATATATATATATATATATATATATATATATATATATATATATATATACTGTTTTTTTGAGGTAGGGTCTCACTCTAGTCTAGGCTGACATGGAATTCACTATGTAGTCTCAGGGTGGCCTTGAACTCACGGTGATCCTCCTACCTCTGCCTCCCGAGTGCTGGGATTAAAGGTGTGCACCACCACGCCAGGATAATAAAGCATATTTTGGCAGCTGCCAATGACTGATATGGACAGAGTTCAAGGAAGATGGACAGAAGTGAGGTTAGAGAGGCAAGTGAGGGTCAAATCAAGTGGGATTTGGTAAGTAGTGTTAAGGACTTTGAATTTCACCCCAAGAACTGGGATAACCACTGGGCTATAGATTGGAGGCTAATTTCATAGCAAGGATATCTTCAGAAGACCTCACTACAGGGTCACCAAGGTATAAGAGATGAAAGAAATCTCAATCCACTGGAAAAATTCCTGCGCTTGAATAAGATAAAGGAAGACACTGCGTTCTGTTCCTATGCCTGAGCATCCTATTATAAAGAAACCCAGGAGGTACTATAATTCATATATCTATGTGACAGCTATCTGAAAGCTTTGTTCTCAAGGTCTCCAACAAGTAGACTGGGGAAGAACCTGCTATTGTTTTATCCCTGGGGGTGATAGAGACTTCTTTCATGATACTTGCTAGCTTCTTGTCATCTACAAACATCCAGAAATAAAGAACTTGGAGTTCAGAAACCAATGGACATGGAGGTGTCTTCTGGAGTGGTGATGGAGACAGAGGCAGCTATTGATGGGGAAATAAACAAAAAACATACAATAATTTTTCATTTTGAAAGAGATTTAAAATGCTTGTCTCTTTCACTCAGATTTCCTCACCTCTCCAGTGCACATTCTCTGCTTATTATGTGTAGGTTAGTATGGAAAGTAAAGGACTTTGAAATGGTTAAATATCAATTTGAAGTTAACAACCTGAGACTTGCCCACATCCATAGAAATTACGGAAATCAGCACCTAGAGGTTCATTTCACACGACAAGCACAAGAAATTAGACAGAGAATTTGTTATTGATTCTTGCCTGCTACAATCTACTAAGATCCATGCTGAGAGACATGCTTTATCAACTCGACTCATCCTCCTTTTAATGCTCCCTGGCCCTACTTGCCTTCTGAACCTTTTTCCTCCTCGCCAGCCCCCCCCCAAAAAAAAAGACAAAATAAAAATGAATGAACCAAACCATACTTCTTTGCACTTGCTCAGCTAATTTTCTTTCCTTTAAAAGAAAATTTCATTGATCTTTTTATTGAGGCTAAATTGAATAAAGAAAATTTTCTCCAGAACTGAACATATGAATATAGTATTCTGAA
This sequence comes from Zapus hudsonius, assembly GCA_004024765.1. NCBI lineage: Eukaryota > Metazoa > Chordata > Mammalia > Rodentia > Dipodidae > Zapus > Zapus hudsonius. The sequence continues at coordinate 46,833 of PVHP010005581.1, forward strand.
CTCCCTAATAGTTAACTCTATTTAATTGTTAACTCTCCTGGGTGCAATCCCAGGAGAAATTATAAGAGTTTAATCCTCCAATTTACTTAATTCAACTGGATATAGTCATGGAAGATGTTCTATCAGGAAAATAGCATTTTGTGACAAAGGAAAATGAAGAGAAGACTAATTTTCTTTCTTCACCTCGAATTTTATCTGTTCTCAAATCTATAGTTCCTGTAAAAACAGTTCTATCCAGGGAGAAAAAAAGATTTTCTATTCTCCTCTTTCAGCATTCATTGGGTAACAAGGCAATATGATTCCTCTTTCAATGATCAATAATTACTCCAAGAGTTGCCTGTGATGGTGCATGACTGATCCCAGCACTCTGGAGGTAGAGATATGAGGATTGTCCTGAGTTGGAGGCCAGCCTTGAACACTATGTATTGAGTTTAAGGTCGGCCTAGGTGTGAAGGTTTGATGCAGGTGTCCCCCACAAACAGATTTGTTATGCATCCCCATTCCCTAGCTGATGGCAGTTTGGGTATTGGAACCATGTTGGAGGTATGTTGTTAGGGGCAGGTTTATAGGGATTATAGCCAGCTTCCCTTTGCTAGTGTTTAGCACACCTTCTTGCCACTGTTTGCAGTGCTGTGACTGAGGTGATGTCCACCCTCTGCTCATGCTCTTGTGTCCCCTGCCATCATGGAGTTCTTCCTAGAGTCTATAAGACAAAATAAACCCATTCATCCCATCAGCTGCATTTTGTCCAGTTCTTGTCACAGCAATGAGAAAGCTGACTACAACACTGGGCTAGAGTGAGACTCTACTGAAATAAACAAACATCATCATGATCAACAACAAAAGAATCAACCCAGGCCTGGCGAGATGGCTCAGCAGTTAAAGGTGCTTTCTTGTAAGATTCTCATCCCAGGTTCGACACTCCGGTACCCACGTAAAAAGAGACACACAGTGGAATTCCTATGCAGTAGCAGGAGGCCCTGCCATGCTCATCCTTCCCCCTCCCCTCTCAAAAAAATAAATAAAATTATTTTAAATTTAAAAATAAGAAAAGAATCCGGGTTGAAGAGATGGTTTAGCTACTGAGGCACTTGCCTGCAAAGCAGAGGGACCCAAGTTTAATTCCTTTACACATGTAAAGCCAGATGCACAGAGTGTCACATGTGTTTGGAGTTCATTTGCAGTGGCTGGACGTCCTGGTGTACCAATTCTCTCTCTCTCTTTCTCCCTCTGTCTCTCTGTCTCTTACTCTGTCACTTTCTTTCTCCCTCTGTCTCTGTGTCTCTTAGTCTGTCACTTTCTCTCTCTCTCTCTCTCTCTATCTCTTTCTCTCTCTCTCTCTCTTTCTCTCTCTCTCCCTGCCTTTCTCTCTCTCTCTCTCACTTTCTCTAAAAAGAATCAACCTAACTATACATACAAATATCTTTACTTGCATTGTAGGTCCCAAGTTCTCTTCCCTGGCCCGCTCCTCATTCTGCAATGATTCTATACAAGTTACGGTTGGGGGTTAGTGGGTAATGCTTGATGAGAAATGAGCTCCCTTATTCATAATTTCCTATCATTCTCATTGTCTTTTCTATCAACAATATTGAATAATGTTGTTTTTTTTCCATAAGATGGCATCTATGTTCTGATTGCAGGGTATTATAGCAATTAATTCTAACATCTGTTTTTAATTTTTTTTTGGGGGGGGATTTCCAGGTAGGGTTTCACTCTAGCCCAGGCTGACCTGTAATTCAATATGTAGTCTCAGGGTGGCCTTGAACTCATGGTGATCCTCCTACCTCTGCCTCGGGAGTGCTGGGATTAAAGGTGTGTGCCACCACACCTGGCTTTATATTGTTTTTGTTTGTTTTCTAATGCATATCAGCAAGTAAGTCTGACTTTAAGCCAAAAATCTTGTGATCTTTCAGGCCTGATCATAGGCAATTGCAAGGCTTGGGGTGATAGTCAGTCCTCATGTGGGGAATGGGCCTTCCGGAACGAGACTTCTGTACTATTAATCAATACACTGCAACTGCAGTTGTCAAAAATAGTGGGTCGGGTTCCTTTTTTCAGTCTCCCAAGGAGGAGCTCTTCCCTGGAGTCTGGCCAAGACCTTCTCATCCAGTTCTTCAGCTGAGGCCCTGTGAATCGCACTGACGCAATATTTTATTACTCCATATATAGGAAAAAGAACTCTTCTACACTGCTGGTGGTACTGTGAATTGGAATAGCCATTTATAAAAACACAATAGAGGTTCCACAGAAAACTAAAAACAGAATTTGCACATGGTATGGCCATGAAAGGAACTAAAATCAGTATGCAGAAGAAAAATTTGCACTTTCATGTTTACTGCAACAAAATAATAGACACAATGAGAAGTACCTCCTGGTCTCACCAGAGGAATCTTAAATTGTTGAACCCATAGTAGAGAGGATTTGGCTAGAAAGATGGTTTCATGGGTAAGGGCACTTGACCTTCAAGCATGAAGGCTTGAGAGGGCTTGATTTGCCCTGACTTAGATTCCCGAGGGTTTCCATAAGCAGCTGGGCATAGTGGCCAGTAGAGACAGGAGAATCAATGGTGCTGGCTGGCTGATCAGCCAGTCTGACCCAAACCAGCAGCATTTGTTTCAGAGGAGAAAAGTGATTTTTCAATAGGTTAACTACACCTCAGAGGATCCCATGCACACAGACTGGGGTTTTTGTCTTAATCACATACTTTTTATAGGCCTCTGGGAAGAGTTAGTGTGTGATTGGCTTTTCTGGTCAGTGACTTCTTTAAGCCAACCTTGTCTGATTCCATCACAATGCAATCATCCTTGTGATGTGCCAGGAGTTTGCCATGAAAAAGCAGATGGATAGAGTGAGGAGGAGCCCAGTAAAAGAACAGGCAGAATGATACACTCAGTTAAAATTCTAAAGGGTTTAAACAAAAGGGAAGAATCAGTATTTAAAGCTAAAATTACAGAAATTAGCCAAATCTGTTAACAGCCAAATATGGGACAATAGCAAAACATAGCTAAGCTTGGATAAGTTCTCCAAACTGATGGCAACCAGGAATGTTTGCTAGTAATTGTGAAAATGTCATTCTATGGCATGAGAAGACAGACATGAAAGAGGATTTGGGAAGGAAAGAGGGAGAGATAAAAAGAGATAGCAAGAGAAAGAAAGAGAGAGGAAGAGAGAGGCTTAAAAATTATTGTTTCCATGGAGTTCAAGGTAGATAAAAACTTAAGCAATTCCTTTAACTAATAACTTCAAGTTGGAAATGAAGCTAAGTATGGATAGAAAAATTGATTATATAAGATAAATAAATGATACAGAAGTGATAGATAATAGGCAAATAGAAAGGCAGAAGAATAAATAGATGAAAGAATGAAGTTAATATCAACTTAAAGTAGTACCAGTAAGTAAATAAAATTGATAATGAGATATGGAAATTTCAATAAGGTAAAAATTATTGAGCTTCTATGATTCTTGCTTTAAGTAAGACACCCTAAATGTGAGGACAATTCACTGGGAAGAAACCAAAGTGAAACAGACCAACAGAACCGGAAACCAATCTTAAGAGGGTAAAGTTTGTTGCCTTCAACTCCACCTGTGTGACAGGGAAATTAAAGTATCTTGGTAGGAAAGCATTAAGATCCTTGAATTTTCTTTCTTTTGTCTAGGATAAATCAACATATTGTGCTACGTAGAAAAAATGAAGAATAGCATACATATCAGTAAAAAAAAAACTAAAGGTGGAAAGATTTAAAAGGACTCATATTTCAGACAATAATTTTAAAATAATCACAATGAACACATTCAAGAAATTATAGGAATGGATAGAAACTTTTAGCAAAGATTAACATGAAAATGAGTACAACTAAAAATTATTTAAAATTATCATTTCTTTTCTAACTGACAAGGCTCAATAAATTCTAAAACTTCTAATATGGAAACAGTAAACATAGATTTAGTCCAATGATACACAAATTTTAAAAATAAAAGAAATTATTGAAAATTGGGAGTATCCAGAAGTGATAGGCTGTGTGTGTGTGGAGCGTGCATTAATTTACAAACCAAATAGCAAGTTTATTCCTAATTTAATCCCTTGACTGCTTAAAATCAGAGGCCAGCATGATACCTTTGAAGTATAGAGAAGAAAAAAAAAACAGGGTTGGTGCGATGTTTATCTGGTAATAGCACTTGCCTGGGAGAGCCTTAATTTGAATCTTAGCACTCATATTTTTTTTTAAAAAATGAAATGTGCCTTTAATTCCAATCCTGTGGAGGGTGTTGTCAAGCCCAGAGAATCACCTAGAATTGCTGACCAACCTGTCTTGCAAAGAAATACAAATAAAATATTAAATAGAATAAGAACAAAAGAGGAACCCTGGATTTGGTAAAAACAAAGTGAAAGTAGAGATGAGGAGATCATCAGCCTCCTCTGCCCTATCTCCACACATGGACACATGGGGGTGAACACATCTGTACATGCAAGCTTGTCACATCACTCTGTCCTCACATGCATACATATTACGTAAGAACAGTCACATACCACACCATATATCCTGCACACATATGCAAAATAAAAATAATAGCAATAATAACAATTAATAAAATGAGTTATCCTAGAATTCAATTCTAGGAATTCAACATGTCCTCCAATTTATAGCAAGTTGCTGACATTTAGGGTTAAATAATATGAAAAACTATAAACTACATGTTTGTCCAATAGCCAATGCTCTTTTGCTTCTTTAAGCAAATACTTGGGCAAAAGCACCTTAGGGAAGGAATGAGTTGATTTGGGCTTACAGTTCCAGAAGGTAGGACCCATCATGGCAGGAACACTTGACAGGAGGAAGACCCTACTCATGACATTGGCAGGCAGAAAGCACAGGGAGAACAGGAAGTGAGTTCTGACCATGAAACCTTAAGATCCCTCTCCAGTGACCCACTTTGTCCAGAAAAGTGACACCTCCTAAAATTTACACCACCTTCCCAAGCAGAGCCACCATCTGGGGACCAAAGTGTTCAAGTTCATGAGCCTAAGGGAGACATTTTATATTCAAACCACAATCCATATAGTAGACACTCAAGTCTGAAGAATAATTATCACAGTTATAAATGTCCAGCTCTAGGGAATAATGAAGAGCAGAGAAAGGAGGAATGGAGGTCAACAGGTTAGATTTTCCAAGAAGTGGACAGTAGCAAAAAATGTGGAGGCAATACTTTTTTTTTTTTTTTTTTGAGGTAGGGTCACACTAACTCAGGCTTACCTGGAATTTGCTATGTAGTCTCAGGGTGGCATCAAACTCTTGGTGATCCTCCTACCTCTGCCTTCTGAGTACTGGGATCACAGGTGTGCTCCAGCACACATCTGGAGGCTCCAGTTCTTAGAACTGACACTTTGGGAGGAGGAAAGAAGGTAGGATCAGGTATAGGAAGAAATCTGGTTGGCAAAATCCCCCACTGAGCCATCTCTTCAACCTGACTTCTGAGCTTATACTTTTAGAATGGGCTTCTCTTAGTGGTCACCAGGTCTTGTGGACTGTGGTCAAGGGAGGGTACAGACATTTGTTAGATACTCAACCAGTCTGTACTTATAAACTCCATCTGCCAAATGGCAATGGAAATACCTGCTATAGCCTCCTCCCAGAAAGGAAATGACCAAGTTTTCTCATTCTGATACTCTGTCTGTGACTATTAGAAATAAAAACTATAGAACTACAGGCATAAAACTCTAGTGTTTGCAACAATTCAGAGTGGAAAAATAAATACCTTCTTTCACCCTTAAAGAGCTGTCCACTAGAGACTTGGGAACAATAGATATTTTTCACTTGAGTCAACCTTCCGTCCAAGGCTCTGTTTCTGCTCAAGATTGCCAGGCTCCAGCTTGGCTCCCACACCATGCTGTGCTATTTACCTACGTGCATCAAGACTAAAGTAAAAAGAAAATCAATAAGCTGTCCATCCAACATCTGATGCTAATGATATTTTTCTTCTGGTCCACCCATCCTCCACCCTCTGCCTCTTCACTCTGGGCTCATGTAGACTGGCTGCCCACTCCTGTGACCACCTCTCTGTTAGCGTGGGGTATGGAAAGACACCAGGCTTATTGTTCAGATTCACTGTGCTGTAGACAATAGGGATAATTGAAAGAAGACACAATTTGTAATTTGGTAAACTAATCCTCTAATCTTTTCATTTTGCTTTAGGCCATTTTATACTTCAGAAGATCTTCACAGGAAGGAGTTAAATTAAAATATTTTCAATTTCCCTCCTGGCCAAATCATTTTGCTATACTAAGATCAAAGATATTTCAGGGATTTTAATTTGCCTGAGATGTTTCAAAGAGAAATAGATTTATTATCTGACCTTGAAACTTTCTGAGTGATATACTTCTGCTTCATTGTATTGCTTCTGTCACATGACTCCCTGAGTTCAGATTTCAATTGCTGATTTCAAAATGAATGTGGGTAAGTTCACATAATTTCATGATACAATGAAAGAACACCAATGAATGAGGTCACAATTGGCTCATAAAATGAGAGCTGTATCAGTTAAGTGAACCTAATTAAACCTCAGCTTCCATTTCTATAAAGTAGGGATAATGCAAATTTTGTAAACTTCCATGAAGATGATATAAAATAATAAATATTATGATAGAGCACAGTGTCTAAGAAAATGAGTTTTTTTAACATAACTTTTCAACTTTTTGGTTTTCAATATAACCATAATTGCAAGGTGAGTAATTAAATGAATACAAAGCAATATTCCTGTTTGCAAATTGATAGTAACATTTGAATGTTTCTGCAAACCTTTTCAGTAATCAACCCTCATATAGATGACTTTCAAAATACTGAGTTCTAAATTCCCATCCTTCCCAACTTTGGAGAAATGAACTGACCCCTAAAATTTCATGGGTCACTGCCTTGGGAGCATGTAGAGGATTGGACAGTGGAATCCAAAGGTTCTAAAACTTTCGTGAAATGTATTATAGAGCCACAGGAAACAATGCAAGCATGGTGGAAGCCTCTACTTTCACTTCTGTTGAAAAAAAACAACAACTGAGTATGACTATTATCCTCCTTCTGGGAGGCAGGCCTATCTGATTTTTTTATATATTTTATAAAATATGAAAATTCTTAACTTTTATAAAGTTCACTTAATCTTTTCTCTTTTGTGGATTCTTGCATTTTTTTAGGTCCAATCTAATCAAAGTATGGTTTCCCAACAATTGAGAAGATTTGCTACAATAATTTTCTCAAATTGCATGGTTCTAGTTAAGTACATGATCCTTTTTGATATATTTTTGTACATCAAATAAAGATCAAAAGTCTTTTGTCCTCCCTTTTCCCCCACATGGATATCCAATTATTCCTTCTGTATTGTGTGAAATGATTATTTATTGTCTTGGCACTTTTGCAAAAATTATACATACATACACACTTTTATGGTCTCATTATTCTATCAATTTGATTCATATCTCTATTTTAATGCAAATATACCATCACCTTTCCTACTGTATATTCATAGCAATATGGATCCTGGGCAGTGCAATTTCTCTAACTTTTCAAAATTATTTTATATATCCGAAAATTCTTTGTACTTTTATGAAATGTTAGAATCCTATTATATCTGTTTATTTTAGTATGCTTCTCAGATTGTTGAAGGGGAGTGTGTCTTATCTATAGATCCATTTTGACAGAGCTGACATTTTCAGAATATTAAGCCTTCCAATTCACAACTATGGCACATACCTCCTTTTATATGTCTTTTCAGATGTCTGATAAAAATTTTAGTTTGAGGTTTTATTTTTCATCTGAACTGCATAAAATATTTTGTCCTATTTGCTCTACTTATATCCAAAGAATTTGTGTTTGGATGTTCATAATAAATTCTATTAACTTATACTTATATTTTTTATTTTTTCTTCTTAAAATTTTTAATTTATTTATATATTTTTGCTAAGGGAGAGAGAAGAATTGGCACATCAGGGCTTCTTGCTGCAGCAAACAAACTCAAGATGTATGTATGTACTACTTTCTTCATCCTGCTTCATATGGGTACTAGTTAATTGAACTCTGGTCATCAGGCCTTGCAAGCAAGCACCTTTAACCACTGAGCAATCTCTCCAATCCTATTTTTTAAATTAATCACTGTTCAAGCCTAGAAATAAAACTAACTAGCTGATACCTTCCTTTAGTGCAAAAATCAAATAGAAGAGTTCAGAGTATGTAACCTTGCATTTTTCCTAACTGTAGGCAGAAAAATACTTACTATTATCTTTGAATAATGATTTTAGCTTTGAGGTTTTATTATTTCTTTGTTTTTTTGTATGTTTCCAGAACTCAAACACAAGGAGTAATATTTTGATTGTGATAGTTTAAATATATGGCCCCATAGACTCAGGCTTGAATTTTGAGTCTCCAGTAGTTGAAGCCTGCTGGGGAAAAGGTGTCATTGGGGGCAGATCTTAGGGTCCAGCCCTATTATTTATTTGGGAAAGTATCTGATTTCCAACCTAAAGGAATAGAGAAAGCAGTTTGAGTTCCTACTTGCTGGTGTTGCTGGTTGTTGGTGGGTCTCTGTCTTTGGATCTATGAAAGGGAGCCAACTTCTTCCTCTATTGATGGTGTTTCACTAGACTCTGTAAGCCTGAAAAGAAAAAGATGTCTGTCCCAGCAACAAGGTATAGGAGTAAATTTTCTACCAGAAGAGGGATACTTGCTGAGATGAATCTGATCATGTGAATTTTGGTCTTTGGAATATGTGTGCTGGAGAAATGTAGACAGACTTAGGCCCAAGCCTGAAGAAGCCGCACAGTGCAGAAGTCAAGTATTATGGGCTGTTCTGAAGAGACTGAAAATGACAAATGCTGAGAAAGGTATGATTGAAGGTTTGGCTTATGAACTTTAAAAGTGGAAGTGGAGACAGCAGAGAACTTTGTTGAGTCTGAGCAATTGGCATAAGGTCTGGCTGAATCCTTCTGCCCATGCCCAAAGAGTGTTAGGAGATTTAAATTTAAAAGTAGTGGACTGGTGTGCTTGGCAGAAGGTACAGAACTGAGAGATCTCAGATTTAAAGTTGGAAAAATCCAAACAAGTTTAAAGCTATAGACGAGAGACTAATTTTATTTTGCTAAAGCTACAGTTTGTACATAAGTTATCACCATTAATGGCAGAGCAACTGCTTTTTTTGAAACAACGAAAAAGATCCAGGAAAGTCTGAAACATAGGAATTCAAATTTTTTTTGAAAGGAGATGATTTGAAGGAAGAATCCTTCTCTTCAAGATCAAGATTTATTTTTCCCAGGATTAACAAATTTGCTGTGCCACTGTACACCTGGTATTGGGTTTGGAACACGAACAGTGCTTGTGGGTCATAAAAGGCATATAGTTACAGGAGCCACTGTTGAGATGGGGCACACAAGGTGATGTCCCTGTGTGGAAACAAATGTGACCATTTGTTTTGAATCAGGAGGTGCTGCTGAGAGGTGGTATGTGAAACAGAGCAATTTCTCTGTATTTGACATCAAAAAGGCCATTGTATAGACCTAATGTTTTAGATGTACCAGGAATGTGCAACAGCTACCATGAAGAGTTCATGGCTCACAATGAAAGTTTCCCCCAGGCTGCTCAGCCCAGTTGAAGGGATGGAACTGAAAATCCAGAGACTGTCATCACTGGTTATGGATGTCTGACTTGAACTGTAGATGTTTGATGTTTACCTGAGGGTTATTGATTTTTTTTGTTGTTGCTGTTGGTCCAGGATCTCTCTCTTATGACTTTTTGCAATGGAAATATTTACTCTGTGTCATTCATTATATGTTGGAAGTTGGTAACTTGTTGTGATTTTACACAACTTAGTGTTATGAGACAGTCTGAAATCTCAGATGAGACTTGAGAAT
>PVHP010005582.1:0-11221 GCA_004024765.1 Zapus hudsonius
GGAATTTCCACCTTTGATTGTCATGCCTCATCTATTCCATATGGTTATTGCCTTTTCTCATTACAGACATGAGCCATATTTGACAATATCCCAGATTTCAACCTTCTTATTTCTCAGCTTTTCCACATAATTATCTCACATTTGCCTTGCTTCTATATTCAGAGCTTCTCTCGTGTTGTATATAGTTAAAAAGTCTCCCATACAAGAGGTACATTCATGAATTTCATTGTGTGAATTTAATTATTGCTCATCGAAATTTTAGTGTTCTGTTTTTATCATGAAATTTCCAAAACTGCCAAAAATTTGTACTAAATCTTCCTTCCTTCCTTCCTTCCTTCCTTCCTTCCTTCCTTCCTTCCTTCCTTCCTTCCTTCCTTCCTTTCTTCCCTCCCTCCCTCCCTCCTTTCTTTCTTTCTTTCTTTCTTTCTTTCTTTCTTTCTTTCTTTCTTTCTTTCTTTCTTTCTTTCTTTCTTCTTTTTTTCTTTCTTTCTTTCAAGCAAAATCAGGGCAAAGGTGAAGGCTCAGGTAATACAAATCTCACCCCTTAATATAAGAGTCTGAATTTCATTCCCCAGCTCCCACTTCAATACCTGGGCAAGGCCGTGTGCATCTGTAACACCAGTCCTGAGAGGTGACCGTGGACACACTGGTGTAAAACATTTGTTGTGGGTTGAATTAGAAATTCTTTGTCAATGAAAAACACATGACAGATATCAAAGAAGGCATTCATGGTCTTCTCTGGTCTTTACACATATAGTCATATGTAGCATACATTCATCTGCACACACAAGTGCACACACACCACACTCACTTGCACACACATACTCAAACACAATCACATTCCACACCACTTAATCTGTATACACACATACCAAAAATATCAAAGCACAAATTAATCATTTTATTTATTTCTAGAAACAGTTTGTAATGCTATATGCGTAGTTTACTGTGCAGTTAGATGTGTGATTGAAGCACTCAGATTTTTTCTGTTTACCATGATTGTGGGAGCTTTCTGCACCTTTTTTTTTTTTGCATTAAACACCTTGTTTCATGAATTTCCTGTGTTATCTCTCACTACCCTCCCCTTTACAAATCTCTTCTCTCTCTGCCTGCCTCTCTTCTCTCTCTCTTTCATTCTTTCCCTTCTTCCCTCCCTCTTTCCCTTTCTTCCTATCAACATACTTCCTTTTCCAGCAGCTTCTTAGGAATAATTGCTTTTCTCTTAGGAATTTAAATCTCTGAATATATTTTTGTGCCATCATACATGTTTATTTGATTTAAATTTTATGTTGGCAGTCATTTCAATGAGAATTTTGAAGCCCCTGTTCCCATGAATTCAAATTTCTAATGAAACACTGACAATGTTATTATTCATCATTCTTGTTTTTTCACAATTTCTTCTTTCTTCTTTGCAAAATTTTAGATGCTTGGTCAACTCTTTCTCATGGATGTGAATCATTTTGATAAAAATGTAGTTTTAGTTATCCTGAGGACATAACAGGCTCTGTAATGATGATTACTAATGCTCTTTATTTTATAGAAGCTTCTTTGTGAATTGTTAATAGCATCCTTTGTTTTAACCCACCTTTGTTCTTACTTTAATGTGGTATTGCACCTTAATTCAAAACTTTCTAAATAGAAAAATCCTTTCTAATTGCTTCTGCTTCCTTTGTTATTTCTTTTAATTTCCCAAACAATTCCCTTTATATTTAGTATGTTAATATTTTAATAATATAATGTGTATAAATGTGTTACTATCCTGTTTTAAATCCTCAAGGCCATTTTTTCCTTCTTTGCTATGCCATTTTATAGAATCCTGTCCTTGGATTGTGATACAATAACTTTGCATTCTTCAATGTTTTTTCTTTATGAACAATAATCTTTAGATTTTATCCCCTTGGTTAATTGTGCTTTAAGTCCCTCTGAGTTCCCCTTGGATAAAAAGATAACAAAAAGAAGCATTTGTCCACTCTTCACAGAATGTTATTATCTGTAGGCAGCCCTCCTACTAGCTGAAGATGGAGACATTCTTGTTTGAGCTGTGAGGTATGGAATGACTTCTGTCACATGCCCATCTACACACATAAAAGGAAGGATATTAGGCTTAAGTCTAGTGTTTTAAGTAAACATTGGCCTTTACCTGTGTCTCTTTCATGTACTGTTGAGACCAGACATTTAGGATCCTTGCCTTACTAAATCTCCTTCAATTTGGGGACATTTTTGCACTCTGAGTTTTTCAACAATAATTTTGACATGATTCCTGAAAAGTCTAGAATAACTATGAATCCATGTAGAGAAGGATATCTCCAAACAAGTGAAATTTGAGGCATTGATTTATTCATGAATTCATTCTCTAGTCAATAAGTGATTATCTACTATGGGCAAGAAATGATATGCAATGAGAAAATAAAGATGAAATCACAGACTACCTGATGTCCACAAGGAAATGACAGTTTAGTAGCAAACAAGATCTAAGAGTGTGCTTATATTAATAAATACACAAATGAAACATGTCAAAACTGCAGTGAAGCATTTTTCAATGTGGTAATATATCAGGGGACATAATTTGATGCACATAGATATCTTAGACAAAGACTGTTGGACTAGAGAGTAATGAATAATCACTTGGTAATAGCTGGGAAAAGAATAAGAAAGTGTATTTTTTCCTCCAGAAAATAGTGTGTGGGGAAAAATAAGAGCAGAGAATATAGAAGTAATAAGCATATTAATGTATGTTACATGTAGAAAGCAAAAAGAGTTGAATTTCATTAATCTAAAACTCTTGATCAATTTACTATGAAGACTCAAAAAATTGATGCTAATTTAATCAAATTTCTTTAAGAGACACAAATTGATTTGTATGTGCTTTTAAAACTATTTTGGTTAGACTTTGTAGGCTTTGTCTCCAAAATTAAATTTATTCATCTAATCTAGGTCTTTGAACTACTTCCTTTGTGAAATAAAACTTAGATTTATTTTTTGAATATTTATTTTTAATTTTCAAAATTTTTATTGGTATATGATTATATATGTTAACAAGATGTTCAGAATCAAGTTTTTGGAGAAAACCCCTTAAAACCAGGATGACATTCCCCTTTATGCATTAGATATTCTCCCCCACCATGTGTCTTACATTCTTTCTGCGACATCTTCTGCAAATTTCTCTGACTCAAGGTGGTCAGTTTAATGTTTGCATAATTGTTAGCTTCTTAAGAGTCTCTGGATTTCTGTTTTGGACTATTTTGGGAATCCTTGGTATGTATCGCTGTTATCCTTCCATAGGATATCTGCCTTGCTGTGGGAATAGCTCTTTTGTCCAACTCGCCACTTCCTTAGAGGTTCTGTTAGGGCTCTAAATGGTGAGTTTGAGGTGGTTCATTTCCTATTTGGATGTTCCCCATCAACTCTGGTCCAATTGGTGGTATTCAGGACCATGTAGGTCACCTTGATCAACAGCTCATTGTGGGCAGTCACTAATTACTGGGAGCCAAAGGTCAGAGTCATTGGTCCTAGAAGTAGGCTTCTACCCACCCTCTTTGGGGTCCTTGGTTAGTTCCTGAGGTAGCTGAGGGCATTGTAAACTACTCCTTCCTAATCTTTTTAATGTCCATAGGGATCAGTAGAAATAATCTCTGCTTTATTTCATTTATTAGCAACTTATGTCTTTCCCCTTCTAGGGTTATTCTGCAAAGTTGCTAATCAATTATAAACTGAGGTAAGCTGAAGCTGAAGATGACATAGGAAAAAGATTAAATAAGATTTTTGTAAAGCATGATTATATTTTTAATATCTTCAGTGTTATATAGGCCACAAAATGAATAATTCATATTACATGTGTTATTAGGACTTTGGGCATTAATAAATGAATGCTTGTTTTTAATACCACCAGAACATTGGTGAATATTAAAAACATTTTACATGTCAAATAGCTCTGAGTACAAACATAAAATTGCCATTTGGTGACATTAATAATTATGTGACATCAGCAATGCGTGTTGATTTTCTGACTCAGTTTTCATGAATGGAAATAACAATATATACCTGTATATTTATAGTATGTAAAATTGAAAAGTAAAATAAGAAATAAAAGACATATATTGGGAACATATTTTAAAACTGTTATTACAATGTTAAGAGAATTCTGTATTTAAAATTGTTATACATAGGTGGATTTGAGCGTATATATAAATATCCAAGGCATATTAATTAAGATAGATACATTCAAAATTTTCTCTATAGCCTTCATTACACACACACACACACACACACACACACACACACACACACACACACACAAAGATTTATAACTGTAAAGTCTCAGACCTGACTGAATAATACAAGAAGATATCTAATAGTGGAATTATAATCTGTCTCTCAGGTGAGGACAATGGAATGTTTGTTTTGAAAGCATTTATGTAGGTAGGCTTATTTTCTATAGCTTATTTCAAAAATGAGCTTTCAAATAAAGCACTTTGTTTACATATAGAAAGGAAATGAAAGTTATAAGGTAGTATCTTAGTATGTCCATGGTTATATGAACAAAGCACTATTTGATAGCAGATTTTTGGGGGCTGTAAGAGATGAAGATTCAAAGTTTCTTATTTTTTTCTTGACAAATGCATTGCTTTAGGATGCAGTGTACTGCAACAGAAAAACTTCTGTTGATATAGAACACAGAGATTTGGACTCAGAGGAAATAGAACGAGACAGATTAAGTAAGGAATTTATAATGCAATAAGTATGTCCCTACTAAGCCAATAAGCACATCACCTCTGATTCATCTTAAAGAAACACAAAAACCTTTTTATCATATAGAATTCAAAGTGTGCTTCAAGTGAAAGGGATTAGACCATTCGTGTAAAGCATTGTTTCAAGAGATGTGATGAGAAGTTTAAAATTGATTGTCTGGTGTCAATATAATTTTCCAACAATATGACTGATATTCATCATTGTAATTGTTTTCTTGTGATAATGTTTAAGATCTGTGCATAGAGTGATGATTTGCTTCTGGACCTGCTGGGAAGGAGACCTCAGATGCTGTTGCAGCCTTTGAATTTGTTTTGGAAGCTTTGTGAACCCTAAATATTTTCTCCAAAGTCCTATAAAATAACTGTCACTCCATTAACAGTCATTAAGATTTACATCTTAATGTAAATTAATGTAATGTAAAGGAGCCTGAAGAGACAGCTCAGCCATTAAGGCACTTGCCTGCAAAGCAGAAGGACCCCAGAAACCACTTAATTCCAGAAGCATAGGGTGGCACATGTATTTGGAGTTCTTTTACAGTGGAGGGAGGCCCTGATGCACCCATTCTCTCTCTCTCCCTCTCTCTCTCTCATCTCTCTCTCTTTCTCTCTGTCTACAACTTTTATTTTTCCCAAATAAATAAAATATTTATTTTAAAATTATTCCACAACAATAGCAATATTTAAGAAAATAATAGGGAGGTAAGTAGGTACTTATGACTATGTACAAGCAAAAGGTGACAAACAAGTACTGCTTTACTGTAGATCTGAGATGTCCCCACAAAGTCTCCAGTGTCACAAGCTTGTTTCCCAGCCCATGACACAATGTGAGATGTTGGCAGCCTGAAAAGAGGATGCCTCCTGGAAGAAGTTTGGTCACTGGTCGGCGGGGTGTGAAGGAGACATTAGTACCCCTAGTCCTATTCCTCTCTCTCTCTCTCTCTCTCTCTCTCTCTCTCTCTCTCTCTCTCTCTCTCTCTCTCTTTCTCTCTCCACCATGAAGTGATCATTTTTCTTCTACCAGAGACTTTCACCGTGTGTAGTGAGTTACCACAGGCCCAAATTCACATTCCAAGTGACTAAAAGCTCTGAAACTATAAGACAAAAAAAAAATTCTTCCATTAATTTGATAATCTTATAAAGCTTTTGCCTTGCTGGTGGAAAGCTGAATATTGAAGAGAATAGAAAATATAATTTTGAAGTTTGTAAAACAAATTTCTCATTTTAAAGGCTAATTTTTTTGTGGTAGGGTCTCACTCAGGCTTCAAGCTGAGTTGAACTCACAACTATCCTCCTACTTCTGTCTCCCAAGTGCTGAAATTAAATGCATACATAACCACCTGGCTTATATGCTATTTTATGTGTGTGATATTACCAAAATTAATCCTTAAATTTATTAAATTTAAATGTCAATATATGTATGTATATACACCTAATGAAAACAATTTGTCAAATGAAATATAATATAATAATAATATAATTTTACCTTTCCAGGGATAATTTGCAATGTTATAAAATTGAAGCATATACATGCAAAACATAGTATTTGGACGTTGGACATACATATAAGCATTTGATGAGGCATTTGTTTTGTGTGTATGCAGAACTAAGGGAAAGAAATTCTACTGAAATCTTAATGGACAACTTTTTATACTTAATAGCTATGAGGTAAGGTTGAGATTAAAAATTTTACTTTTCAAATTATAACATAACAGTATATTATAACATGCTCTAGACAGAGTGATGAGATTCTAATATTTTAGTTCTAGTCTCCATTTAAACCTTACAAGTTCTGAAAATTTACCTTTTTCCATTGAAGGAAGGTCTCTTTCTCTAGTTATTTTGTAAAGATAAACATGACTATCTTTAACTCTTTGCCCAGTAACTGATTATTCTAGTTATTGTTTTTACACAGCATACAAAGTAATGAGCTTCAGTATGGAATGTTCATATACATACACCATCATATTTTGTTCCTAACCCTTACTGACCTGCTTCTCAACCTCCCATGCTTGCTAGTCCTCTTCTTTTGGTCAAATCAACTCTTCTGTGTTCCTGTCACCTGTCTTGATTATCCAACTTTCTCCCTTCAAATCTTTTCTATTATTCTCATAGTACCCATTCTTCTTATGTAATATATATATATATATATATATATATATATATATATATATATTAAATATATACAATTTTGTGTGAATATATATATGTATATATATATATATTGCATACAAAAATTGTTTTTAGTTACTCAAAAAGATCACAATAACACAGGGAATAGCCCTAAGTATTGAAAATGAATTATTAAAATTAAAATCTATGCATAGCAAAAAAAATTGACAGAATGAGGAAATAACCCACAAAACAATGGGAGAAAATCTGCTCCCTTACATTAGGCAGGAGCTGGGGATCTGAATCTATATATTCAATCTTCAGGTATGTTTTTTTTTTTTGGGTTAGGTTGAACGTAGGCATCTCATACTCAATACAGAGAAAGCATTACTTTACATATGAGATAAATGTTAAAGTTCAAATTTCCTTTAACAATCAATGTTTATAAGACATTCCTAAAAATGAACTTCATTCAACTTAGAAATATCTCATAATATCACATTTTTGGATCGTGACTGTGCTGCTGTAACTTCTTTAAACTGAAAGGTTGTCTGAAGAGATGCCCAAGAACTCTGTAGTCAATGACTGATTTACTGGGATTGGAGTCATAGAAACAATAATACAGCCACTTTGCCCAAGGTGTGATGGCTTTACTTTTTATTTATGAGCCACTGGAACTGTTGGAGAACAAACAGCTGCATCAGTATTTTCCTGGATATTAAAGTCACTTTTATTGATGTCTTTGAACTTGATGTATCATCTCATAGGAACACTGCAAACAAAGCCCTAGTAAGTAGACAATTTATTACCAAGGAACCTACTTAATGAAAATGTCTGCCAGATATAAAGGAGCTACAAATGTCTGCTCAGAAAACATTCAAATACTATTTTCAGTTATGTGATACTGTGAGTTTTCTTCTTTATCTTGCTTTTTTAGTATCACATTAAGATGATTATTGATCTCTCTTTTACTGAGACAGATATAATTGTGTACAAGCAATACACATTTGGATGTAACAAATGTGTTAAGAAAATTCACATACCAAATACACTGTACAATAAGGCTTCTTTATCCTCCAGGGTGAGTTAATGATATAAAATATCAGTTAAGTTACTGACTCAAAAATAGATGTTATTGCCATACTTAGTACATCATGAGAAAAAATTTGTAAGCAAAATGAAACAGGAAATATTTTACACTCTATTAATCACTCAAATGCAATGTAGATAATTTAGACTATTAATGAAATTGGAAAAAATATAAGAAAATGTATTTTAATGCCTTCCTATTATATTTGATAATATAATCCATGCATGTATAAAAATGAAAACCATTTGAGAAATTTTTTAAACTACAATAAAGCTTTGTGCATGTGTGCCTGGATGCGTTTGCACATCCAGGTATATATGTGTTTCTGTGTGTGGGCACAGACATTTGTGTGTGAGCGTGTGAGAGTGTGTGTGTGTGTGTGTGTGTGTGTGTGTGTGTGTGTGTGTGTGTGTGTGTGTGTCTGTGAAGGTTGATGGTTAAGACTGGTTATCTTCCTCAGTCATTCTTCACCTTACTTACTGAGGCAGTTTCTCTCACTTTGACTCAAGCACAGCAGTTTGGCTAGTCTGTCTAGCCGTATTTCTTAGGCAAACTACTGTCTCTCACTTCCAAGAGCTGGAATAACAGGTAGGCTGACACACCTACCATAATTTATGTGGACTCAGATTTCTGCATTCTGGTGATCATGTTTGTACAGCAAGAACTTTATCCACTGAGACATCTCTCAGCCCCTGTGATGTAACTTTTTCTTTATAATACAGTATGTTTCATTAATGTCATCCAGATTATAACATGATAAAAATACTAATTTTATGAGGAAATGAAAATTAAATTCATTTAAAAAAAGAATAATAAAATGTACTCATAGTAATATAAAATACTATCCAGCTCTTTAGTAAAAAAATGAGTGTATAAGTTAACAGCTCATGTATTCAGTCATTAATTTATTCATTTATGCATTCTTTTTTTATTTATTTATTTATTTATTTTGTTGTGTGTGTCTTATACGTGGTGGGGTGTGTGATGTGATGTGATGTGATGTGTGTATATGATGGAGGGTACACCCTATGTGTGAACATGCAAAAGTGAGAAAAGAACATTGGTGTCTTCTAAAGCTATCCTGTGTGTTTCCTTGTGATGGAGAAAGTCCAAACCATTCTCTGCAGGAATGGAATTACAGAAATGTGTTGGCATTCCCAGCTGGGAACTGAATTCAAACTCAAGCCCTTACGGGTCCTCATATTTGTGGACCCAGTGATTTAACCTGTGGAAACATCTCCTCCAATTCCTTTTTTAATTTATTCTGGAAATCAAATATAATAAATACTAAGAAAATCTTGATCAACAAGTGTTTATAGTTAAATTGGGAAAAAGGTGTAATCCATGCATTCTAAGATTCTTTTTTTTAGGCATGCAAAGATACAAGTATATCATTGAATTTAAATTTAATCAACAGGCCTGGGAAGAAGGATCAGCAGCTTCATGGTACATGCTTACCAGCCCCGAGTTTGATTCTTCAGTACCCATATAAAGATAGATGTACAAAGTTGCTCATGTGTCTGGAATTTGTTTGCAGTGGTAAGAAGGCCCTGGAGTATCCATTCTCATTCTCTCTCTCTCTCTCTCTCTCTCTCTCTCTCTCTCTCTCTCTCTCTCTCTACTTCTCTATCTCTTCAATAAATAAATAAATATTAAGCATTAAAATAGTAATAAAATATTAAAATAAATAAATAAAACAAAGAAAATGTAAAGACCCAAAAGCAGACCACTTCAGAAACAAAGAAAAATTCATGTTGTGAAATTGAGAGATTTCTCAGTGCTTAAATGCACTTGCTTGCATAGCCTCCTGGATTAGATTCAATTCCTCAGCACTCACAAAATGTCACATGCACAGAGTGGCACATGAATTTGAGTTCTTTTGCGACCCTAGAGTTCCTCTCCCTCTCTTACAAATATAAAAATGAAAATATTTTTTCAGGGATTGCCCCTAAATCTTGCAGGAAGGAAAAAACACATGGTGAAGAGACATCTGAAGACTCCTTGTTAAGTTTCCCCTTGTGTCTGTTATCAAAAAAATTCAAATTTCTTATTTTGGTAGTTTTCTTATAAGGTTTCTTTATTATGAAAGACCGGTTAACATTTCATGTTATCCTTTTGTGTTTCCTACTTGTGTTGGCCTTGCCTTTATGATGGAAGAAGGAAGACATTGCTCACCCTAACTCCTACAACTTCAGGCTCTTTTCGTAGGAACAATATACAACTGAATCCAATGTTCCTAACAGATGAGCAGTTACAGAGACACATACAAATACTGACACTAAGTGAGGAAGTAATGAAATATTTTCAATATATTTTTGTTGAAATAAAATGAGCTTTTCATTCAGTTGAAAAGTAGGAAGATAGGAAAAGAAGGAATGAGGGAGGGAAAGAGAGAGAAAGATCACATATGAAGATAAAGTTTGAGTGAATTAGGCAAAGATGATGATGCCTTTGGGAAGTAAAGAGGTATATAATGTACATAGGAAATGAAAATGGATATAAACACAGTACAATACATATATTGTATTATACATCCATAAATTTGACTAGGAGAGAAGAAAGGAAGGAACAATGAAAGAGTGATAGAGAAGATCTGAGAGTCAGGTGACTTTATTCCTGTTAACCATCGTATCTGAAGCTAGACTCAGATACATAGGAACAAAAAAAAAAACCCTGTATTTTGAAATGTATGTGAGAATATTTATGCTAGCCACACAGAAGACATTTAACTGCCCAGGACTAAAGTCACCTGAGTTAATGAGGAAAGAGCTGGAGAATGGCATGAATTCTTGGAATAAATGTAATTACCTTTACCTGGAAAATGTGGAAAGATCAATGTGAAGTTCTCAATATTTAGCACATCAACATATCTAAAAGGATTGAATCCAAAAGAGAATTTAACATCTACCAATTATTATTATTCCTGTGGTAGAAGCCAGTCCTTGCCATGCTTGGTCTGAGATGAAACATATCTTGGACACAGTTTTAGAGATTTTGGAGATTTTCTGCTAGGAATATCTTCGTTTTGTCAATCTGCTCCTTTCTTACCTGTAAATTCTAGCAGCTTCAAGTTCTGTTTCTTTGTATTTGTGTCTGGCGAGAGTGCAGGTTTGTAATCAGAGTTTGAGCCTCTATGCACAGCAATTGGCTGTGATTAACAGTTGTTGAAAAGAGAGATTTTTCATGTTAGTAGCTGTTCCATCCAGGTTCTGTGGGATTTTATTCACATGTTTTCAGGACCTATCATTTCCAGCTAGGGTGGAATAAGGCTGAT